>CM053265.1:63961547-63979252 GCA_028583415.1 Protea cynaroides
TTACTTTAAAGTAGGGGAGTGTAAGTCTAAAACGCATGGGGTAGTATTGCGTATTAGACAAATTATCAAGGGGAGGTCTATGTCAAGTTTCCAACTCAAAAGTTCGAACTAGTAAGTGGAGGGACTCTCCATATATAAGACCACAGGATTCCAATCTCATTAGCAATGTGGGACTATTCCCAATACTCCCCCTCACATGTAACCCTACCGTTTAGTGGTATATATGTGGTAGTATATGCGGCAATACATAGCACTTTTCAGGTGACTGGTCCCTCTTTGGGTGACATATAGTCCCACTTTTGGGTGGTCGTCCCTCTTTGGGTGACTGATCCCTCTTTGGGTGACATATAGTCCCTCTTTGGGTGACTATAGTCCCTATTCTGTGCAACTGGCATCCCTCTTTCGGTGACTTGGCTTTTTTTTTTTTTTTTTTTTTTAGGGTTATTATGAGAGGAAACCTGGAGCTCTGATACCATGTCAAGTTTCCAACTCAAAAGTTCGAACTAGTAAGTGGTGGGACTCTCCATATATAAGACCACAGGATTCCAATTTCATTAGCAATGTGGGACTATTCCCAATAGTCCATGTAAATTTCCTTTAAATTATTAATTAAACAAGGTTTAAATACTTACCCCAGCTGGTAAAAATGATCAAACTACCCTCAACAGAAAGTCCTGTAAGAAAGGGAAAACTTCCACAATTCAATATCATAGGTTACTGGGGTATTACATTATTTCTTCTTCTTCCTTCTTTTTATTCCTCCTCAAGTTCTTTCTTCTTTTTCTTCTTCCTTTTGCTCTTTCTTTTTCTTAGTCTAACCTAGCCTTGCATCTCCCTTTCCCCTCCCCATGGTCTTTCTTTTTCTTCTCCCCAGCCTGACCTAGCCTTACATTTCCTTTTCTCCTCCCCAATGGTTAAGATCAATTAGGATTAGTCCAGCCTGGCCCTGAGGTGGGTTTCCTGGACCAAGTTAAGTGCACTCAGAGTTGAACTAGGGTTTTTAAAACCTGGCCCAACTCAACCTTATTGCAGCCCTAGGAGCTGGGAAAGATCTGGAGGGCATTGTGACTTGTGAAGCCCACTTTGATATAAATCCTTAACGAGAGGACTTTTGGTCTTTTATCCATTATCTTCCTAGACGACGAATAAATGAATTTATGGAAAATTGTAGCCATACCTCTTGTAGTATAGTTTAGAAAAAATTTCATCTACACCCCATCAAGGATTACTAACATCATCTACACCCCATCAAGGATTACTAACATCATCTACACCCACAAGATTGTAAAAACATCACCTAGGTCCCAAAAACTTTGCTGTGCTAATCAAAGAAGTCCACTCCGTCAGAAAATTCCCGTTAGATGCTGATGTCAGCTGCATTGAACTATTTCATGGACGATATTGCCCTCAAAGTAAAGGTAAAAGATAATTTTACCCTTTTTCTTTCTGTCTCTTCTTCTTTCCTCTTCTTCTTACCTTCTTCTTTTACTGCTCTAGATTTTGCAGATCACTTACTCAAATCCTTTTATAGCTTCCACATCTCTTTTCATTTCTAAGCTTTTTCGAAAGGCCATGAAACTTGAGATTGAATTTTTGGGGAATCGTTGTATCGATCATCTTCTTCAATCTCTTCTTTTGCTGATCTCAGAAACCATGCTTCAAAGTTCAAACGCAACACATCGCCTCGTCGGAACCTGATTCAATTCGTTGTTGGTCGTCTACTTCCTTCACCAAAACAAAATATTAGTGCCGTTGACAAAGGCATTCCTTTTGGTCCCCGTCGACTATTCACAGACACTTCCAGGTTAGCCTCCTTTGTAAATCCCTGAAACCTTCTAGGGTTTTCAGCAACCCTATCCACAGACACTCCCAGACTAGCCTCCTTTGTAAATTCATGAACTCTTGCCGCTGCCTACAGACCATTCCCTGCATCCATCTACAAGCACAGGAAACCCTCACTTGAAGCCTTCATCACAATTAAAACATCAAATTGTACGTTGACGGAGCTGCTGGATCTCGATTCCCTTCTGCAGAATGGTAGCGACGATGACGACGATGACCTTCATGGCATGCCTCATTGCACTCTTGATGAAATCCTAAGCAAATCCGATTCTTCGTCTTCTCCTTCCTCTCCATCTTCCTTCAACAGTGTTGTCTTTCTATCTAATTCACGCTTGTTGTTCAACAAATATGGGCAGAAATGAACATGGCTGCTTGGATGATCTCAATGGGTTTTGAAATTTGGGTGAGATTGGAGGACTGAGTTAATGAGCCCTCGCATGAGTAGGGAAACCGAGTTGTCTTGCATGCTTGGTGGATGATTTCGGGAGGAGCGGAAGTAAATGTTGGAGTGGGTTTGCAGTACTGGTAATGGGATCTTGCAAAGGAGAAGGAGAGGAAGAGGAGGAGGGAGATGAAGGTGAGAGAGATGAGACAGAACTTGAAGGTCAAATTAGTAAATTAACATAATTTTTAGTTTTTCAATTTATAATATGAGGGGTAAAACTGTATTTCAATAATTTTAATGATTTCCGTCAGTTAAGTGGACCTAGGTGATGTTTTTGCAATCTTGTGGGTGTAGATGATGTTAGCAGTCCTTGATGGGGTGTAGATTAAATTTTTTCTATAGTTTAATATCGTGCGCCCACCTGTTTTCACGATAATATCACTAACACCCCCCCCCTGAAGACTCCCCAACATTATTTAGACTGATAGAATAGGTAAAATGACATTTTCCCCCCAACACCATTCTCTTTGACTTTTCACCTGTCTAACCAAAACAAGTGAAAAGTCTGGGATCATAATAGGGAGGTGGGGTAGGTGGCGGTGCAAAGGGATCGTAATAGGGAGGCGGGGAAGGACCGGGCGGCTCCTGGTGGTGGTGGTAGTGGCCCTGGAGGTGGAACCGTGTTTGTCACGACCCATTTTAAGATAAGAAAGTGATACTCGGGTGGCCCCAAAGGGGACCCGAACCACCTAGGATCACAAACATGTTGTGACTTACCAACCACCACACAACAGTCTACATATACAATGACCAAAATAAATCAAGTGGCAATGAATAATAATACAGTAGTGAAAACATATCTAGTATAAGTAAACTAATTCCTTCTAAACTATATTCATAAAATAAATCATATTGTTGTTATCTTAATGCGTTGGTTTTCTCAAAACATAATCCAATATAATATTGTACATGTATAATGCCAAAAGAGTAGATCTGGTACAAAAACTATCATAAATAGACTAAACAGCCTACTTACAGATCTAATAATCAAGAGAGAAGAGATGCAGCTGCATCAAGTCCCGTAAATGCAGTAGTTGCAGACGCAGCCCTCACCATGCTCCTCCACGAGGTCCTTGCCAGCAGATCTATTGTCGACTAGTAAGGACTCCTTGAAATCAGCCACAGAAAGTGTACCTGCATCAAAATCTGAAAGCAAGTATTGATACGAGGGTAAGCTCACATCCCAACTCAATGAGGAACCAGGTATCAAATGCACATGTGAATGGATGCAGAAATGTAGTTCATTAATTAGGCTTGGTGTAATGGTTCTAACAGTGTCGTCTCGTAAGTCCACCACAGAACCAAACTGAATGGCTTCTAACACTCATGCATAAGTGTGTTAAACGGTTTATAATCTGTTTAATGGTTTGGTTCAGTGCGATGTGGTGTATAGGAGGGTAAAACCAAAATCGACCCGATTATATTGTCAAAACTAAAACCAAAACCGATTAGTAATCGATTTCGGTTTGCTGGTTTTTAAAAGGTTTTTCATTAATCGGTTTTGCTTGCAGTTTATAAACTGTTTAATGCATCGATTTCAAATCAATTTTTTCATACAAAAAATTTATATCTACACTCCCCCTTGTTGACGGAGATATTGTTGACCACAAAGTTCATTTACACTACGAACAAAGATGATATTTGGTTCATGAGGTATAAACTATGTAACATAAATAAGACACTCCAAGTCCAAGTAGCAATTTAAAACACCTATTCATGTAACCGCAGCATATTTAACCGATGCTAATTGTTCAACATGGCCTTACTATCAATAAGCTAAGTTTATTTGATGAATTTGAGGAACAACACTTATAGACAGTATAGAGAGAATCTCCACACAACCGCACCCATGGTTTCTCACTTTCACTTACACGTAGGTCATAGCATGAGTGCGTGAGTCATGAGGGAGATGGCTAGATGGGTGTGAGGAAATGAGGAATAGTGCATATTATATTATTATTACATCATTGCATAGTGCATACTTCTGGCTTCTGAGCCTACAGCTATGTTGTAGAGGAGAACAACTGAACAAGGCACTAAGGTAGCACTCACCTATCACCATGAAGGCGAATGCACTGTAGGTTGGTCGGTTAGCAGGGGAGTAGCACAGCCAGCATTGCAGGCTACAACATCCACCAGCAACAGATAAAGAAAGAGGCACCAAGGCGGGAGGCAGCAAGGCTAGTGGCCCAGCTCGCCGTCATCGTATGCGACTATAGAGATTAAGATGGAGAGACTGTTTAACAATTAACACCCTTTGTATCCTATTTAGAATAATTAGGGTTTAGTTTATTTAAGGTTAGAGATAACTATTAAATTTAACAGTACACTTTAATACGGTTTAACCCGGGCATAATTGGTTTGAAACCGTGGTTTAAACGGTTTCGAACCAAACCAAACCAATTAAGTAAATGGTCTGGGAATCCAAACCAAAACTGAACCATTTTCTAAACGGTCTCTCGGTTCTGATGTAAATGGTTCGGTCCAATTTCAGTACTGAAACGGTTCTAATCCAAAAGTTGCAACCTTACTCATGCACAAGGTTGAGTAGATGCGTTGTCCATGGTCTAGGAACCGCGACCTCCCACACCCCAATGAAGAACCACCATGCATGATCCCTGATTAGTGGGTCGTCCACCCCCAGTATAGGCTTCGTCCTAGCATCCTCAGTCCCTGACCATCTGGGCCCAACCCATCACACACTAATGTCGACATAACTAAGGAAGTTTGAGCCCATGGTCCCAAACTGCGACCCTCCCTCTTTATTGAGCCTATGCCAGTACATAATCCTCTACTGATAAGGGTTCAGAATCATGATGTGAATAACATAACCACCTACGTCTAACATGATCACCTAAATAAAGGGGTGCACTCCTAACTATATCACTTTAGCTCTATCTCTAACTCAAGTCTTGTGCATTAGCATCGTCGTATCGCCATTACTTTAGCAGAACTATTATGTCGTAGAATATCAGGGGAGGTGGTCTCGGTCCTTGTAGTCTCTGACTCTACCAGGGGGCCTTAGCTCTATCTCTATAGGCATTCTGAGGGATGCTGGGGTGAGGCCTTGGATACACTGTTTGACATTAGGATTGGTTAGTTGCGAGCCCAGTTTGCAGCCCTCGCCAACAGGGGCTTACGTGTTGGTATGGCACTATATAGCAATAAACGTAACATTTGTTATATAATGTTCATGATTGGGTGCATGTGAGTTGACGATAAACGTGATCTTCAGGTAACGTCACACACTCGTGTATAGAGGCGGAGTCAATAAACGCGACCTTTGGCTACCTCAACCTTTCTATAGCATACTGCAAACTTTAAACCGGACCAAAGATATAAATTGACTTTTTGCATGCATATGTATTGTTGCATTGTTTTGGCTACTCACTGAGCTCAAGTTGGAGAGCTGACCCTCGCGCGCGCAAATCTTTTTAGTTTATGATATTGCAGGTACTATGATTGAAGACTATGTCTACATGCCAACATACGAACGGGTGGAGGCTACGAATGAGAAAGTTGTGGAGGACAAACATGGTTCATTACGCGATAGTTTCAGCGATGGATACGTTTAGTGTTTAGTTTTCGTATTTGGATATTGTAATATGTATTCAGTTATGTTTTGGTTACTTGGAAATAAATGGAATATTAATTATTTATCATGTTTAGACCTCAGTTCATTATCTGTAAGACTTCCGCTATTTATTTTATTACCTCTGATTAATGTGGAATGTGTTTTGGTTTATCATATGTGGGATAGCCTATTTTGAGATCCTGGTTGAACCGTTGGTTTGTTGACGGTTCATCACACCATTCTGAATGGTGCGGAATTGGGGTGTGACAACTTGGTATCAGAGCATCTCGTAGGCCTTACCCATTAAACCTAAATACTTCCACTGGAGTCCATGAACTGAGTTAGGATAAATTAAAAGCTTTAATACAAACAAACCATAAGCACCTGTGTTGGTTGAGACAGAACTTTAACAAGACGATAATGTACATATAAAAGGTGGGACCATATATATACACTCACACAGAAAGAGAAGACCAAAATTTATCTTAATAAACAAACAATTTAGGGTATTATCTATAAGTTGGGTAGTTATCTAAGTATACAAGGATATAGTACAGTAGCAAGAAGGGAGCTTCTGTAAAGCAGAAAATTAAATACCGAGTTGGTACCCACAAGATGTGAAACTCGATGTATGACAAAGGAAGGAGAAAATGGCTAGTAATGCCTAATTCCCCGCAAAGGTAAAGGGAAAGATCTCGGGCTAAATCCGACAGAGATAAGAGAACAATGGCCACACATTAAGAATAAGAGCAACTATAAAGAAGCTTAAGCTATACTCCTGGGTGACGTGGAGACTCAGAGTGAGATCCATTACAAGCTGATCTATTGGCCACTAAGCAAGAAGAGGATGTTGCAACTTGACCCCACCACTATCAGGGTCGAGAATGGGTAATAAAAACTCATCTGAGTAGATCCTAAATAATGATAATCAGATTGGAGCAAATAAAAGGAGGTGAACAACCAGTCCACTCCAGCTAACCACTTGGACTACCAAGTACCTTGGTTATGGTTGTCATAAACTTGACCCAATAAAATACAAGAGCAACAACAGATGAGACCGACTATGCAAGTTGCTATGTAAATCACTACCCAAGTTACCGATGCTACATCAACACCTTCAGGTCAAACCAAGTGCGGTACCAACTAGTAGCAACAGTGTACCCCAGTACATGTTAACACACAGTACCTATCATACAGCAAGTCCCAGTAATGCATACCCCAGTGCAGAAGTTTGGTGCACAACAAGCAGTATATCAAGGTGCTTAACCTTACCAGCCACCGATGTATGGAATTGTTGCAATGATCCGACCAAGGATTGAAGAATATTTTCTGAAGACGAAGCCTTAAACGTTTTCAGTAGAGGATCAAATCTAATTGTGGCCATATAACTGGATATGATTATATAGGATGCGGTGCATTATTGATTTACTCTTATGATTATAGAGGATGCACATACCAGATTTTAAACTCTCGTGTCTTGACAGGATACCTTCTTGATTTAACCTGTCAATTGGAGTTACAAGTATTGTTTCTTTAGTATTAGTCCTGATTATACCAATCTACACCATTCTCATGATCGACAACATGAACAGAGATACGCACTGAATGAAAAGTTAAATGCTTAATCATGTTGAGCGTACATCTACTGATTTATACCTGATTTATTGATGTACGAAAATTTTCTTCAGATTTATACCTGATATACTGATGTATGAAATCTTCTCCAGATTTATTCCTATAGTGCCTTGACCAATGGCATTATATATACTCAATAGAACCTGTAACTATGAGGTCAAGAACTGCAGAACCTCTATTTTCATATATTTGGACCATCGTGCAATTTAATGATCTTTTGATGCCGGTTGGATTACCACAGATTTACTCCTGACCCTTGAAACCTAGATTCGTTAGATAAAGCAAGTGGTTGTCATTATGATAATTGAAAGAAGGAAAAGAATTATTTTGGATGCACATTCTGATTCATAAACTCCCTGACCTTTGTTGATAAAGATGTTTAGTGATAATGGAATTATTGGAAGGAAGATGATTAAATTCGTATTAGATTTTATAGCCAAGAAACCTCAGATGAAGTGATGGAGAATTTGTTTTGAGATTGCTAAATGGATGGATATGAATCATGTCTATAAAAGTGTGCATGAGAAAATGTGGGAACTATTAAGAGTAGCCAGTAAAGAAATAGATAGCACTCAAGTAGAGTTAAGGATGGTTATATCGGTATGAATTTTGACAAGGTAGAAGATTCCTAAAGGCAAATTTAAGAGTGGATACAAGGATAAAGTCATGGCATAATAGTACTCGGTTTAATACAATGATAATTGAGTTATGCCCAATATTGAGTGATATGATTAAGAAAAGACCAAAAGAGTTTGGCTGAATTAATGAATTTATTAGCATATACCCTAATGCTTATAAATAGACTTGGGATATGAAGTAACAATCACAAGATATTTTTCGAGGTATATGGAAGAGAGAGCAAGGTAAAACAGCAAGGATAAAAGAAATACAAGCTAATGAGTGCAATATGAGATTTTGATGATAGTCTTTGAAAAATCAAAAGAGATGAAGGAACTAGACAAGCTCCTTAGACTGTTTCACCAGATTTTGCTAGTTCAAGCCATTTTTTGACTAGATGTTCAATTGGATGAGTGTTATGAACGAAGTCCAAATCGTATGGATGGATAAAAAATGGACACAACCTAATTAGACTTGAGATGGCAGACCTTGACGTCATCTTGGGAATAGACTGGTTGTTTCAACACTCTACAAGTTGTTATGTGCATAGAAGAGGTTATCATTCAAGAATAAAGATGGCATATAATTTGGTTTTATTGGAAGCCTATTTCCTAGGAAGCGGAAGCTGATCCTCTCTATGCTAAAGGCGAAGAGATGCTTTGAAGAGAAAGAAGTTGGATATATGGTATCTTGTGGTATACGTTACCAAAGAAGCACCACAGATGGAAGATATTGATGTGATGCGTGAATTTTCTAAGGTATTTCCAGGAAACTTATCGGGTTACCATCTGATTAAGTGACCGAGTTCGTCATCGACTTGTTACCCAAGGACGATACTTGTGTCAAAGGCACCTGTAGAGTAGCTCCTATGAAGTTGAAGGAATTGAGACTCAACTACAAGAGTTACTAGGCCAAGGTCCTAATCAGCTAAGTATTGTATCACGGAGAGCGCCAACGCAACTCGTAAAGAAGAAGGACGGTAGTGTCAGATTATGCATAGACTACCGGGAACTAAACAAGTTCAAGATCAAGAATCGATATCTACTACCTCAGATCGATGACTTGTTTAAATAGTTGCAAGGAGCAAAGGTATTTTCTAAGATTGATCTTCGATCAAGATATCATCAGCGGAAGGATTTTGGACAGAAATATCTCGAAGATAGCCTTTAGAATCGGGATTGGACATTATGAGTTCTCGATTATAACGTTTGGATTAACCAATGCCCTTACGTCTTTTATGGAACTGATGAACTGGGTGTTTCATGACCTGTTGGACACGTCGGTCATAGTTTTCATAAATGATATTTTGGTTTATTCCAAGAATGAAGCAACTCATACAATGGACTTTAGAATAGCTTCACAACAGCTGAGAAGTGAAAAGCTTATTGCCAATTCCAAGGAATATAAGACCCGATTAAACAAAGTGATCTTATTAGATCACGTAGCGTCATAAAAAGGAATAAAGTGGCCCCTATTTAGATAGAAGTAAACATATGGTAAGAAACACCTAAAGAATTTGCGAAGATCAGAAGTTTCTTGGGTTTAGCTGGTTATTACAGACGATTTTTAGAGGACCACTCTAAGATCGCAATACCTCTTACCAAGCTAACCAAGAAAGGAGATGAGTTTAATTTGACTGACAAGGGTGAAGAATATTTCCAGATTCTAAAGTAAGATTGATATCAGCTCCCATCTTGATCGTTCTGGCACCAGAGGATCTAGGATGCGGGTTGATGTAAGGTAAATAAGCGATTTCATATGCTTTAAGAAAACTGAAAGAGCATGAGAAGAGTCACCCAACCCATGATTTGAGTAAACAATTGTGATTCATGCAATCAAGACTTGGAGACATTGTTTAAACGGAGAAGAATTTTAGATTAGATCGGATTACAAGTGTTTTATTTATCTCTTCATTAGAAAGAGTTGAACATGAGGATAGGAAAAATGGTTTGAACATTGAAGGATTAAGACCGTGATATTCAAGGTTACTGAGCAAGGCTAATAAAGTAGCTAAGCCTTAAGCAAAAAAAAAAAAAAAAAAAAAAGAATTATGAAGTCCGAAGAAGGACCTAGTATAAATGCTGCCTCATGTTCCGCAGCAACAGATTCAGATTTGGAAGAAGAGTAACTTATAATAGAAGCTAGTGATGATCCAATTGAGCGAGAATTTATGGATGAACTTATGGAGCAATAATTCGATTACGTTGGGGCATTAAAGATCATCTCTCAATTAATGGATGAAGTAAAAGTAGTAATTTCGTTAAATCTGTATATAAGAATAATGTTAGGAGATTTAGAGAAAGAAAAACCAAACCTGAGTTATTTTGGATGCGGAGACGGTACTCAGATACAGTGGTAGATTCTGAATACCTGAAGATAAGGATTCGGATGTCAGGAAGAGGATAATGATAAGAGCCCATTGTACTCAATATTCAGGACATCCTGGAGTACCAATATGTATCATGACATGAAGAGATTATTTTAGCAGAAAGGGAATGGAAGTGGTTGTGGATAGATGCATGTTTCAGTAATTGAATTATCAGCAAGTAAAAGCTACAAGACAAAGACCAACATGGCTTACTACAATAACTATCGGAGCCAGTTTGAAAGTGAAACTACACATTACAATGAACTATGTCACCGGTACACCACTGATCGGTTGACGCAGTTTGGGTGATTGTTGATCGCCTTATCAAGATAGCTCATTCCATTGCTATGCGACCTCGGTATGCTTTGGAGCGACTAACTGAGCTATATATGGATAATATTGCCAGACTGAATGGTATGCATGAGAGCTTAGTGTCGGTCAGAGGCTTATGCTTTATTTCGAAGTCTTGGGAGGATCTACAGAAGATAATGGGAACAAAGTGGAGTTTAGTACCGCATTTTACCTCAAACCGACGGACAGTCAGAGCGGACTATACAGATCCTAAGAGATATGCTCCGAGCTTGTAAACTTGATTTCAAGAACTTGAGTTGAGAAGTTATTGTGAATTAAAGTTGCTACTAAGCTACCATGTAAATGTTACCTATGAAGCATGGTACGGTAGAAATGTCAAATTCCTTTATTTTGGAATAAAGTCGATAAATGAAGAATTTTGAGACCTAAGGCTAATGAAGAAAACTATCGAGTGGCAGACAAGATCAAAAAAAAAGGGCCAGGATAGCTCAAGATGTTAGGAGAGACACCAAGACCTTGAGTTCGCCATAAGTGACAAAGTGTTTATGAAGAAACCACTTATGCGCAGTTTGAAATGATTAGACAAGAAGAGAAAGTTGTATTCTATATATGTGTTAGATCTTATAAACTTTGGAGAGACGTAGAAAAGTTACATATCAATTAGCGTTACCTCTGTCCATGTCTAGTGTGCATGATGTATTTCGTGTGTCACTATTGAAGAAGTACATTAAAAATTCATATTAAAGGTATTGACCACGGAATCACTGGATTAGATAGAATGTTTAACTATCGAAGTGGTACCAGCCTAGTTCACTAGTGGGAAGGTACAATGTTTCCAAAGCCGGGATAATTATTGTGTGAAGGTAACCTGGCAAAGACAATACGTGGAGAAGAGTGCATAGGAGGAATAAGATGCAATGCGAAAATAGAATTCCCACCTATTGACTCCGAAGTAAATTCAAAATTTTGAGGACAAAATTTATTTTAAGGATGGGGGAGTTGTAAGATTCGTTCAAATTTTGAGGACAAAATTCATTTAAGGATGGGGGAGTTGTAAGATCCGTACTTTTAAATTTTGAGGATGAAATTTCTTTTAAGGGTGGTGGAGTTGTAAGACCCGCACGCCACGAACCCGGCATAACCTTACATTTCGTGTCGGGACCCGTTTACATATCATGGTCGAGCCAAGTGGACCAAGTGTGTGAAGAAACCCAAGACCCAATATAAAAATTTACCCAAAAACAGTCAAAATGAGGGTAGGGTCGCATGTTTTAACAGGCAGGTCCGACCCTCCCATCGACCCTCACCATTGACCCTCAACCAGGGTCGATGAGGGTCTATGAGTTGTCCGACCCTCTCATCGACCCTCACCATCGACCCTCTGCATTCGGGAAAAACAGTACGAACCAAAAATTAGGAAACCTTCCTAATTTCGATTGGAACCTTTCCTAAACTCAATGGGACTTATTTTGGGAGGTTTTACTCTATAAATAGGACGTCCCTAAGCCTCTTTCACACATTTTACAACCCTAATTGGATTGAGAGAAAGAGAAGAGAAGGAAGAGAAGAAGAGAAGGAAAACTTGAAGAAAATGCTAAGGAAGAAGAGGAAATTCAGATAAACTCTGAATCTCAGCAAAACTAAGGTATGAATACATTCCTCATGATTTAGTTAAGACTTTAGAATGGTTTATGAAGAGGATATGACTTAGAAGAAACCCAAATCATCCATTCATGGTTAGGTTTTCATGGAAAACCATGGAGGAATTCATTGAAACCATGTAGGTGAATAAAGTATAGTTCTAAACCATAGAACATGTATAGAATGAATGGTGGAAGCAAGCCATAGGACCCCAAACATGAAGAAGGAATTAAAAATTGGAAATTGGACCAGAGTGCACCGAGGGTCGCACACAGGGTCGATAGACCCATCAACCCTATGCATTCTGACCATCGACCCTCAGCATTCGGGAAGTTCAGATAGAGGGTAGGGTCGATAGACCCATCGACCCTATGCATTCTGAGCATCGACCCTCTGATCGACCTTCAGTTAACAGCATGGTTTTTAAATTGGAAATTAATTCTAATTAAATTCTATCGACTTTGTTAGGTTTGCTAGCAATATAATAAAAATATAAAGGTGATTCTAAAGCTTGGAAGAGGATCTAATAACAAGCAAAGGTGAAGAACCTTAACTCCAAACTAAATTGATTAATAATAAACTGTTTTCTATTTCTTGAGTCCAATGCCATGCTTGATTCTATGCGAATATGTTTGTAATGTGCATACAGCATGCCATTCAATATTTCTATTATTTGTTCATGCATATTTAATTTATCGTTTATAACATGATGATGATGATGATGATAGTAATAGGCATGTGCTTGTATGTGTGTGGTTGATGTGCTTGATGCGAGCGAGTATCAGGGGAGGTGTGATGAGAACGTCAATAAATGTTAAGCTTTGGCGGGTCTCAGCACTTTAGCTCTATCTCTAACTCAAGTCTTGTGCATTAGCATCGTCGTATCGCCATTACTTTAGCAGAACTATTATGTCGTAGAGTATCAGGGGAGGTGGTCTCGGTCCTTGTAGTCTCTGACTCTACCGGGGGGCCTTAGCTCTATCTCTATGGGCATTCTGAGGGATGCTGGGGTGAGGCCTTGGATACACTGTTTGGCATTAGGATTGGTTAGTTGCGAGCCCAGTTTGCAGCCCTCGCCAACAGGGGCTTACGTGTTGATATGGCACTATATAGCAATAAACGTAACCTTTGTTATATAATGTTCATGATTGGGTGCATGTGAGTTGACGATAAACGTGATCTTCGGGTAACGTCACACACTCGTGTATAGAGGCGGAGTCAATAAACGCGATCTTTGGCTACCTCAACCTTTCTATAGCATACTGCAAACTTTAAACCGGACCAAAGATATAAATTGACTTTTTGCATGCATATGTATTGTTGCATTGTTTTGGCTACTCACTGAGCTCAAGCTGGAGAGCTGACCCTCGCGCACGCAAATCTTTTTAGTTTATGATATTGCAGGTACTATGATTGAAGACTATGTCTACATGCCAACATATGAACGGGTGGAGGCTACGAATGAGAAAGCTGTGGAGGACGAACATGGTTCGTTACGCGAGAGTTTCAGCGATGGATACGTTTAGTGTTTAGTTTTCGTATTTGGATATTGTAATATGTATTCAGTTATGTTTTGGTTACTTGGAAATAAATGGAATATTAATTATTTATCATGTTTAGACCTCAGTTCATTATCTGTAAGACTTCCGCTATTTATTTTATTACCTCTGATTAATGTGGAATGTGTTTTGGTTTATCATATGTGGGATAGCCTATTTTGAGATCCTGGTTGAACCGTTGGTTTGTTGACGGTTCATCACACCGTTCCGAATGGTGTGGAATTGAGGTGTGACATAAATCTTTAAGAGGCTACTAGAAGTCAACCGATTGGTATTAGGAGACTGACCAATCAGGTTGCCCTTGCCTCTGATATGCATCTACCAATTTAGTCCGAGAATCAAACTTAACTGGAGAAGGAGACATGGAGGTGGGGGATAATCTCACCAACCTCATTTTCTTGGGTTTTACATGGTGGGGATCATAGGATCATTTCCCCACCACTATTGGTAGTTTTAAACCAAGCAACACCTCTATTGGAGATGTGCACAACCTAGGTAAATTCTGGGGTTTTTTTGAGATCCATTAATGGTGGAAAACTACCACCATTAATGTGGTCAATGAATGTCAATGAGGGAGAGGAATAGAAGAACTTACTTGAAGGTGGTGGAAGGGAAGGCAAGGATGGGTTTGTAATCTCCACCAAAGTCCTCCAAGCTCTTTGCAGCTCTCCACCTTTTACCAAATCCCCAAATATGGAATTTTGGTCTTATTTATAATAGGGAAATTGACACATACTATCCCTGTAGTTTACCTCGATTCCAGATGCTTTAATAAGTTGTTGAACCAGACTCATACTACCCTCTCATTTACACTACAATGACAAACCAGTCTAGCCATACGGTTTAACCCATTTATTTTCTTGAATATGACCAAAATACCCTTTAGTGTTAACTGAGACAAGGACGATCTTCCCCACTTTCGGCAAGAAAGTAGTACCCTTCGTGAAGGGATGCAATGTTTGTGGAAGAATCCAAAATCCAAAATTGCAGAAACAATTTTGAGATGAATCGAATACAAAAGATATTGCAAGTTGGTGAGTTTTTTTCTTTGTTTAGTTTCCTGTGTAAAATCGAAAATTCTAAAATTTAAGAAAACAGAGGGACCGATTGACAAGGCTATTGAACCGATTCAAGAAAATGAAGAGCACCATTAGCTTATGATGTTTCGATTTTGATTCAGATTCAAGTTCAGCCAGTTTCTGAGAGACGAAGAAGAAGAAGTGAGAGAAATGAAGGAAAATGGGTTGAGATCCATTTGCAGCATGTATTTTTGGTTCCCCATGTAACTTTTTTCCTGTTCTAAAATTTCTCTCACGTTTCAAATGTGAAATCTCTTTCATGTTTCAGATCTGACTCACTGTTCCTATCTTTGTTTCTGGAATTCTAAAGCTAAGGTTTTGTTGAATTTTGCTCCCGATTGAAAGAGCAGGTAACATCTTTCTAGTTTCTACAACTACAATTTAGATCTCAAATTCAGAAAATATACAACTACGAACTCTTTCACTTCGTGAAGAGAATTTGAAAGTATTGCATATGAGATGAAATTGTTGAATTGAAATTTGAGAAAGAGAGAAAACAACGAATTTGTGGTTAAATACAACCGGAATAAGCTGTGAATGACTGAATCTCACAAACAGAGCTGAAATCCGTAATTTATAGTAACACAAGAACCAAAGAATCAAAGAACAGAACAGCAAAGCGAAAGAGAAAAAAAAAAGAATTGCTGAAGACACTCTCAAAGATGTGAGAACGAACCAGAGATTTCTAAAAGTAGAAGAAAAAAAAATCGTCGAACAGTGAGGGATGATAGTGAGAGTTTGATGGAGGGATGATATTGAGGGGGACAGGTGGGTATGGAACCCTTGAAGAGCTGCTAGAGGTGATAACTTGGGCTCAACTACGATCACTAAATCTCTCCATTGTAAACAAAGAGTTGGTTCGTTGTTGATCTTTGTAAAACCCCAACATGGAACCATTTTTCTGCAGTAGGTTTGCTGAATGTGGATGGATACTACAATTACCTACTCTCCTTCATCGATAAAGCTATTGACGATGGTTTCATCCAGCCTTCTCAAATGCATATAATCTTTTTTGCTCTAACGGCAAAGGAACTAGTTCAGAAGCTCAAGGTGGGTATTCAGCTGAAGGGAAAGAGGATGGGATGGATAAAGGTAACCAATCACAGTCAAGGTTTCATTGGGGACGAAAGTCGTTGGCTTCATATTAATTACAGGGTTTTTTTTTTAATTTAGGGAAATGTAAATGGTTGAACCAGGGGGTAAAATTGTATATTTACCCTATCTGTTTAAGAACAGTTGAACCAGGGGGTAACTCGTCCAGTTCAATAACTTATTAAATCTAGAATCAAGGTAAACTATAGGGGTAGTATGTGTCAATTTCCCTTTATAATAATAGGGACATGGTCTATTGTCAGACCCACGGTGTAAGACCCACACTCTA
Source organism: Protea cynaroides (assembly GCA_028583415.1). Taxonomy (NCBI): domain Eukaryota; kingdom Viridiplantae; phylum Streptophyta; class Magnoliopsida; order Proteales; family Proteaceae; genus Protea; species Protea cynaroides. Next base: position 63,978,002 of record CM053265.1, read on the forward strand.
CAAACTCGATTTAAACCTATGTTTTGTGTCATGTCAGGTCTTCTAGTCATAACCAGACCTGATGGGACGAGCGGATAACAAATCACAAGTCCAGGTACAAAAATAGACAAAATGGACTTAAGAAATAAACATACTGATCTCATGAATTGGGACATTCCGGTCTACATACCGGTCTTATGAATAGTCGATTGGTATGTCTATACGGACAGACTGTTCAAATTGGAAATGGATCCTAGTGGGTCCCACCTTTTAAATCTCAATCCTAGAGACCGTCCTTACGTAAGAAACTCTCTTAAAACCTACCTTGCTCTATATATTGCCTCCTTGAGCTCCTTAGATCCTTTTGTTGACTCTCATAAACCCTAGAGTCTAAGAAGGAAATTTGAGGAGGAGCCGTAAAAGCAAGGAGGTCTGAAAACCTAAGGTGCATACTGTATCTCTGTGTGAAGGAGTAGGAAGTGTGGTTGAGAATCAATACCATGGCTAGGTAGGTATTGATACGGAACCCTAAGGGCCTGTTTGATAAAACTTCTGCTTTTGGATTCTATGGATTCTGGTTCCCAGAGAGCCATTTTGGAGTAGAAGCGTATTTGATAAGTTCGGTTGGATTCCAACTCCCACAGAGTGAACAGGATTCAGAATAACTCCAGAATCCAAAATTTTGGAGTCATAAATACTTGCTCTAAACTATTGGATCAACTTTTTGGAAGAAAGAAAAGAGTCAACTCTCACATGACTCTCACTTGACCACCACCACCACCACCACCATCACCACCGTTGTAAGACCCGTATCAAACTAACCCGGTCTTACCACCTTGAATCAGGTTTACCCATCATGGTCGAGCCAAATGGACCAAGGGCATGAAGGAGATCGTGATCCCAGGTATCAAATCGACCCAAAAACACTTAAATTAAGGAGAGGGTCGCATACCCAGCAAGGGAGGGTCGGACCCCCAAGACAAAAGTCGAGACCCCTTGTTTCTGAGGGGGTTCGGACACTTTAGGATTTAGGGGTCGACGGGATCATCGACCCCCTCATCGACCCTCGGTTGCCGTCCGAAAACACGTTAGGAAATTTCCATAATTTCGGTTGGGGCTCTTTCCTAATCTCAAAGGGACTTATTTTAGGATGTTTCTACTCTATTTTAAGGACGTCCCTGTAAGCACCCCATTTTCGCCATCCTAGCTAAACAAAGTCCTGCTGGTGTGTGGACAACAAAAGGAAGAAAGGTGATCGAAAGTTTGGATTCT
>CM053265.1:63979752-64186781 GCA_028583415.1 Protea cynaroides
TCGCTTCTGGATAGCTTGATCCCAGCGAAACTATATTCCCTTCCCTCTTTGTCGATAAGCATAAGCTTCCTTTCACCACATAAAAGGACGGCCGAATGATGGCCTAGCCAATCCATCCCTAAAATGACATCAAAATCTGCCATCTCAAGTATTACTAGGCTTGCTTCTAAGTCTCGGCCCCTCGATACTTACAGTACATGGTCCATAATACTTGGTCAAAGCCACTCGACTCCTAGTGGAGAGCGAACTATCAAGCTTGGGTTCAATTGTTGATTGGTAACTCCATTCGCTTCCCAAAAGAAACGAAACAAAGGAGTGCGTGGCCCCGGAGTCAAATAATACTCCGCGGGTAAACCCGCTACATTTAAAATTCCCCGGAATATATTGCCCCTTAGTTCTATATGCTCATGCAACCGAAAGAATAAACCAAATAGTAAGGGATAAAGTCGTACCAGTTACCACATCGGGTGATGCGGCTGCCTCTTCGATGGGTGGTCGCATAAACTCGCTTGCTTCTTTGGGGAGCTTGCTTCTTAGGTAGCGTGCAGTTCCTTGCAACATGTCCCAGTGGCGACGGTTATAACATTTAATATTTGGGTTGGGTTTGGCGAATGTGGCAACGGTGGTGCCGGGTTGTTTCTCGCAGGTGCTGTAGCGGTCCGCCCCTCGTATGGGCGGAATGGTCTAGTATTACCGCCACCCGAGCCTCTCTAGCCAGATCTCTTCACTCCCCCGTTACGAGCGAAGAAGCTGTCCCTCCGACTGGACTCCTATCACCCTCACAACCTGCACCGCCTCGTTGTAAGTCTTCTTGTCCAGACCCAAAAGGTGCTCTTCACGATGCTCCCACGTAGTCCCATGGTGAACCTACGTATCTTTGTCTCCTCTTGCTGCATCCGACTGGTGCGAAGAAGAACAGCTCTTCGTACCTCTGGCGATATGCATCTACGGTCGGCCCGACCGCTGAGGTTGAGAAACTCTCTCTCCATTTGATCTCTGAAGCTCTTTGGGAAGTATTTGTCAAAGAAAGCCGCTTTAAACACTTCCCAGTCAACAAGTGTATACTTATTCTCCAGATATGCCCATGTAGAATTCCACCAAGCATTTGCGTCTTCTCTCAGCATATGAGTGGCAAACAGAACCTTCTCCTCCTCGGCACAAGTCATCAATCGGAAGTTCTTTTCCATCTCAGCAACCCACTGTGCTGGCCACAATGGTTTCCCTGTCCTGCCCGTGAACGATGAAGGTTTCAACTTTAAGAATCTGCCCCACAGCCCGCACCTGCACCACCACCATCTGTCCCTATAGCTGGACCATCTCAGCCTCCTCCCGACTCAGTGATGGGTATGTTTATGGAGCTCAGGGACGCTCAGCGGGAGATGGGCCGTGACTTAGCACAGTTGACTCGCAGCCTCCGAGTCACACAGGATCAGGTGCACTGGCTCAGGGTCGCTTACGAGAGAGACTATGATATAGCGGACCCCATTCCTCCCAGGCCTCCTACCCCATGATTTCCATTTACTTTTCTTTTCATATGGCGGTTTATATAACAGGGTAACCTTCCGGTTTGTGGACTGTACCCTGTAGCACTATTACATTTGATACTATTTTTCCTTGTTTTAATGAAAGATTTTCATGGTTTTTCCTAACTAATGCATGTGTAAATGTTAAGTTCCACATTTAGAATAGTATATTATTCTCTTTCTTAATCAGTCTCAGGTATCAAACAATGCTTAGGGTGTGTTTATATTAAGATTTTTAAATTTCCTAACTCAGTTCATTGACCCAGTTAAGTGCAGCATGGTTTGTTGGAACAGAGCCCGAGGGCTCTGTTACCATCAACCGGTATCTAAAATCAGGTATAATTGGTCGACTTTGGTCCGATTTTGTACCTGTTTGTTATCCGCTTGCCCCGTCTGGCTCGGTAATGATCGGAAGACCTGTCACGACACAAAACCAAGGTTTAGACCGGGTTTTCAGAGTGCGGGTCTTACAACTCCACCACCCTTAAAAGAAATTTCGTCCCAAAATTTGCATGTAGGTACTACCAAGTTGTCACACCCCAATTCTGATCCAACCAGAACGGTGTGAGTGAACCGTCATTGAACCAACGGTTCACACCAGGATCTCAAATAGGCCGTGTCCACCCATACAAACCAATTACACATAACCACAATCAGAATATAAATATACAGCGGAAGACTTTAAATAGAATGAACTGAGTATCTATTGATAATTTAAATAAATATCCCATTATTCAAAATCAAACACATAAAAATAATATCATTACATCCCTTTAATCCAATCAAAATAACTGAAATAAATAAGTAAAATAAATCACAGGTTCCTTAGAAGGGCACTCGCATGAAGCATCATGCTCGTCCTCCCCTGCTTGTACATCCGAAGCAACTACACCTCCATACGCCGGGAGCGTTCACATAATCGTCCACAGTGTATCCTGCGTCAACATCTAAAACAATGTGTACACAAAGGTGAGCACACAACACAGCTCAGTAAGACAATCAGACAGTTTCACAAGATTATGCATGAGTAACAATCAATTTTATGCTGTGGTCTGGTTTTAAGTTTGTAATGTGCTATAGAAAGGTTTGGTGGCCTCCGCACCTCTATACACGAGTGTGTGGCGTCGCACAGTAATCACACTACCACCAACCCACATGCACCCATCATGGAATAGAGATAGAGCTAAGGTATACCCGCACCTCCCACGATACTCTACCCATACCGGTACCTAAGCCCCTGCGGCGGGGCTGCAAACCGGGCTCGCAACTAACCAATCCTATATGTCAACAATGTATGCTCTATCCCGGCCACAGCCGTCTACGGCATAGAGATAGAGCTAGAGCGTGCGGGCCGGGTCGGAGACCACCATACCTCACCTCCCCTGATACCCTATCCGCAACTAACCCACTAGGATAGAAACAATACGCAAGTAGACCCTATCCCAACATAACTCCCTACGGCATAGAGATAGAGCTAAAGCATCGTGGACAAGCCGGCGTCGACTCGGAATCCTCGGTACAACACAACGATGGCCGGGACAACATCAATATCGGAGACCACCGTACCACGATCTTCCCCCGATACCCCACCCGTACCAAGCATGTTAAGACAAAATACTACAAAAAGTGCCGGTGTGAAGAGCGATCCCGGGCCCATGCCCCACTCCACACACCAACGAAAACAATCACATGCCTAACAATCACATCCTATGAATGCATGAACAATAATAATAGCGGAAAGTAAAGGATGGCATGTGAATATGCACAAACATCACATCATAGATATTCAATGATTAACAACGATTTACTGTCCATTAATTATTAGGTTTAGGTCAGATTCCCTTACCTGACGCTCGTTCGATCACTTGCTCCACGTCGCAAGATCCAAACGATAAGTCACAAAGTCCTACAATATTATTAGGGTTTCATTAGAATATATTATTTAGGGTTTCATGTTGGTCGAAACCAACAGGAAATCACAAAACACCCTCACGGAGCTGACCGGTGGCGTATTACGGTCGCGGCTCCGTGGGAAGATGGCGACCGGTATGGTCAGCCGGTCCCCCACGTATAACCTCCCGAGAGGTAGCGGTCGCAACATACCGGTCGCATTATGTGCAACCGATATAGTCGACCCGGTATGTCTCCGGAAGACCATACATGGGTTCTTCGTTTGCCGTCGACCATCCTCCATGGATTTTCAGGGTTTCCTCTATCCATTCTAAGTCTAGGCTTTGAGTTAGAGTTATCCCCAACTCATTCAAGTCTCGTTTCGATGAATATCATCTCGAAACTCAAATCTAGGGTTTGACGACAACTTAGGGTTTATTGGCCAATTTAGGGTTTTAGATCAATACCTACTTTGCATGGTATTGATCCACCCACACAACTATCATAGGGTAAGAAGAGGGATTCAAACACTTACCGTTGACAGGCGTAACGAGAGCTTCGTCAAACGGTAATGGCGGCTCCTTCTTCTTCCTCCTAGCTCCTTCTCCTTTTCCACCTATTTCTCTTCTCTAGGGTTTGCGAGAGACAATGGAAAGGATTTGAGGGGGTTTAAGGGTGTATTTATAGGCTAGAAATAGGGTTTAGTAACCCTACTAGGATTAGGAAACTTCTAGGATTCGAAATCAGGAAAGCGGGACCCGTAGAGACCAATTTCCAAATTCCCGCACATAGCTGTGCAGGCCATACCGGTCGACCGGTACCATCATCCGGTACCATCATTCGGTATCTAAAATCAGGTATAATTGGTCGACTTTGGTCCGATTTTGTACCTGTTTGTTATCCGCTTGCCCCGTCTAGCTCGGTAATGATCGGAAGACCTGTCACGACACAAAACCAAGGTTTAGACCGGGTTTTCAGAGTGTGGGTCTTACAAGTGTAGTTCTTTGCAATATAACCCAGTTGCTGACAGTTGAAACATTTAATGCTCGGATTTTGTCCAGCAAACTGTGGCGGTGGTGGTGCGGTAGTGTTTCTTATAGGCACCATGGTGGACTGAGTCCTGTATGGGCGGAATGGTCTATTATTGCCGCCACCTGAAGTCTCAGTAGCTAGTTTCTTCAGTCCCCTGTTCTGTGCAAAGAAACTATCCTTTTGACTTGATTCAATCACTCTGGCAACCTGTACAGCTTCATTGTATACCTTTTTCTCCAGACCCAAGATATGCTCTCTAATGCTTCCACGCAGTCCCATGGTGAACCTACGGGTCTTTGTTTCTTCTTCTTGTATACTTGTCGGTGCGAAGAAAAATAGCTCCTCGTACCTTTGCTGGTAAGCATCCACAGTAGACTGAGACTGTTGTAGGTTGAGGAATTCTTTCTCCATCTGATCTTTAAAGCTCTTCGGAAAATATTTATTAAAGAAGGCTCCCTTGAACACTGCCCAATCAATCTGAGTATGCTTTGTCTCCAAATATGCCCGTGTAGAATTCCACCAGGCGTTCGCGTCCTCTTTGAGCATATGCGTAGCAAACAACACCTTCTCATCCTCTGTACATGTCAGCAGGCGGAAATTCTTCTCCATCTCAGCAACCCACTGTGCAGGCCACAGTGGTTTCCCTGGCTTCCCTGTGAATGTAGGGGGTTTCAGCTTCAAAAACCTATCCACTGCTCGGCTCAAATCGTGCTGCCCCTGTGTATTCATTCCGTACCATGGTGGTGGGTACGGGTAGGCTCCCAGGTAAGCAGACGACGATGGAAACTGATGCGGTGGTTGTAAATTCTCTCCTTGGCCCATTGACCCTGGGCTACCATCCATTGGCAGTGTAGTATTATTCCTTCCAGACTCAGACGTACTTTCAATGGGAACATAACCCGATGGCCTGAACATCTTCAACATCTCGTTCATGAATGCTTTCTGCTGAGCTTCCATCTGGTAAACCAAATTAGTCACTATTGCCTCAGAATTTGTGTGTGGAGGGTCGGGCAAATTGGTCGGTGCCCTGGGAATCTGGCCTTTCACCACTTTCTGGGTTTTGGTTTTGCTCTTCAACATATCCAGTTTCCACATTTTCCTCTCTTCACAGTACTATTATATAACAGGGTAACTGTCCGGCTTGTGGACCGTACCCTGTAGCACTTTTAAATTAACACTCTTTAATGTTTTTAAATAGCAGTTTATGGTTTTTTCCTATCTAGAGCATGTGTTTTTTTTTTTAATTTCATATTTAGTATAGTATGTTATGCTCATTCTTATATAGTCTCAAGTATCAAACAATGCTTAAGGTGTGTTATTATTAAAGCTTTTAATTTTTCCTATCTCAGTTCATCGACTTAGTTAAGTGCAATATGGTCTGTTGGACAGAGCCCGAGAGCTCTGATACTAAGTTGTCACACCCCAATTCTGAACCAACCAGAATGGTGTGAGTGAACCGTCATTGAACCAACGGTTCACACCAGGATCTCAATAAGATCGTGTCCACTCATACAAACCATCGCACATAACCACAATCAGAATATAATAAATACAGCGGAAGTCTTTAAATAAATGAACTGAGTATTCTATTGATAACTTTAAATAAGTATTCAATTATCTAAATTCTAAACGTAATTAAATATCTTTACATCACTTTAATAAAATAACTGAAACCAATAAAATAAAATCAAAGGTACACGCAGAAAGGGCACTCGCATGAAGTGTCATGCTCGTCCTCTCCTGCTTGTACATCTAGAGCAGCAACACCTCCATACGCCGGAGTGTTCATATAGGCGTCCATCGTGTAATCTGCATCAACATCTAAAAACAATATATATACAAAGGGTGAGCTCACAACTTAGCTCAGTAAGACAATTAGACAGTGTATCAATATTATATGCATGAGTAACAATCATTTTATACTGTGGTCTGGTTTAAGTTTGCAATGTGCTATAGAATGGTTCGGAGGCCGCCTCACCTCTATACATGAGTGTGTGGAATCGCACAGCAGATCACACCACCACCGACCCACATGCACCCATCATTGAATAGAGATAGAGCTAAGGCATCCACTACCTCCCCTGATACTCCACCCATACCAGTACATAAGCCCCCCGGCTAGGCTTGCAAACTGGGCTCGCAACTAACCAATCCTACATGTCATCACTGTAGGCTCCATCCCAGTACAGCTCCCTACGGCATAGAGATAGAGCTAGAGCGTGGTGGCCAGGCCGGAGACCACAGTGCTACGACCTCCCCCTGATACCCTACCCGCACCAAGCATACTAAGACAGAACAATACACAAGTAGACTCTATCCCAACATCACTCCCTACGGCATAGAGATAGAGCTAGAGCGTGGTGGCCAGGCCGGAGACCACAGTGCCACAATCTCCCCCTGATACCCTACCCGCATCAAGTATGCTATGATAGAATACTACAAAAAGGTGCCAGTGTGAGGAATGATCCCAAACCCCAGGCCCTTCCCATTCCACACACCAACGAAAACAATCACATGTCTAGCAATCACATCCTAGCATAGCAAGTATGCATGAACAATAATAATAGCTGAAAGTAAAGGATGACATGCAATATGCACAAACACCAATCCACATATTCATTGTTATTTACAACAGTTTACTTTCCATTAATTATTAGGGTTTAGGTCCGATTCCCTTACCTGACGCTCGTTCGATAGCTTGCTCCGAGTCGCAAGATCCAAACGTGCTATCACAAAGTCCTACATAATATTAGGGTTCAATTAGAATAGTATCTTAGGGTTTACGTTGGTCGGAAACTAACGAGGTTACAAAATACACCTCACAGAGCTGATCGATCGCAGGTACCGGTCGCAGCTTTGTGGGGAAAACTGACGACCGGTATGGTCAGCCGGTCCTCACAGTCTACTCCCCGAGAGATACCGGTCGTAGTACTGGTCGCATGACCTGCGACCGGTATGGTCGACCGGTATGTCTCCGGAAGACCATACACTTGGTTTTTCGACTGCCGTCGATCATTCTTGTAGTACCTACATGTAAATTTCGGGACGAAATTTCTTTTAAGGGTGGTGGAGTTGTAAGACCCGCACTCTGAAAACCCGGTCTAACCTTGGGTGTTGTATCGTGACAGGTCTTCCGATCATCACCGAGCCAGACGGGGCAAGCGGATAACGAACAGGTACGAAATCGGACCGAAGTCGACCAAGTATACCTGATTTTAGGTATACCGGTCGATGGTACCGGATGATGGTACCGGTCGACCGGTATGGCCCCGTTACTATGTGTGGAATTTGGAAATTTGTCTCTGCGGGTCCCACTTTCCTGATTTCGAATCCTAGAAGTTTTCTAATCCTAGTAGGGTTACTAAACCCTATTTCTAACCTATAAATACACCCTTAAACCCCTCAAATCCTTTCCATTGTCTCTCACTAACCCTAGAGAAGAGAAAGAGCTTGGAAAGGAGAAGGAGCTAGGAAGAAGAAGGAGGTGCCGCCATTACCGTTTGACGAAGCTCTCGCTACACCTGTCAACGGTAAGTGTTTGGATCCATCTTCTTACCCTATGATAGTTGTGTGGGTGGATCAATACCATGCAAAGTAGGTATTGATCTAAAACCCTAAATTGGCCAATAAACCCTAAGTTGCCGTCAAACCCTAGATTCGAGTTTCGAGATGATATTAATCGAAACGAGACTTGAACGAGTTGGGGATAACTCTAACTCAAAGCCTAGACTTAGGATGGATAGGAGAAACCCTGAAAATCCATGGAGGATGATCGACGGCAGTCGAAGAACCCATGTATGGTCTTCCGGAGACATACCGGTCGACTATACCGGTTGCACATAGTGCGACCGGTATGTCGCGACCGCTACCTCTCGGGAGGTTGTTTGTGGGGGACCGGCTGACCATACCGGTCGCCAGTCTTTCCTACAGAGCTGCGACCGGTACATGCCACCGGTCAGCTCTGTGAGGGTATTTTGTAACCATGTTGGGTTCCGACCAACATGAAACCCTAAATAATATAATCTAATGGAACCCTAATATTATGTAGGACTTTGTGACATATCGTTTGGATCTTGTGACGTGGAGCAAGTGATCGAACGAGCGTCAGGTAAGGGAATCTGACCTAAACCTAATAATTAATGGACAGTAAATCGTTGTTAATCATTGAGTATCTATGATGTGATGTTTGTGCATATTCACATGCCATCCTTTACTTTCAGCTATTATTATTGTTCATGCATTCATAGGATGTGATTGTTAGGCATGTGATTGTTTTCGTTGGTGTGTGGAGTGGGGCATGGGCCTGGGATCGCTCTTCACACTGGCACCTTTTGTAGTATTCTATCTTAACATGCTTGGTACGGGTGGGGTATCGGGGAAGATCGTGGTACGTTGGTCTCCGATATTGATGTTGTCCCGACCATCGTTGGGTGGTACTGAGGATTCCAAGTCGACGCTGCCTTGTCCACGATGCTTTAGCTCTATCTCTATGCCGTAGGGAGTGGTGTTGGGATAGGGTCTACCTGCGTATTGTTTCTATCCTAGTGGGTTAGTTGCGGATAGGGTATCGTGGGGAGGTGAGGTTTTGGAGGTCTCCGGACCCGGCCCGCACGCTCTAGCTCTATCTCTATGCCGTAGACGGCTGTCTTTGGGATAGAGCATACATTGTTGACATCTAGGATTGGTTAGTTGCGAGCCCGGGTTTGCGAGCCCCGGCCGGAGGGGCTTAGGTACTGGTATGGGTAGAGTATCGGGGAGGTGCGGGTATACCTTAGCTCTATCTCTATTCCATGATGGGTGTATGTGGGTTGGTGGTTGTGTGATCACTGTGCGACGCCACACACTCGTGTATAGAGGTGCGGGGGCCACCAAACCTTTCTATAGCACATTGCAAACTCAAAACCAGACCACAACATAAAATGATTGTTACTCATGCATAATCTTGTGAAACCGCTCGATTGCCTTACTGAGGCTGTGTTGTGTGCTCACCCTTTGTATATACATTGTTTTTAGATGTTGATGCAGGTTATACTGTGGATGATTACGTAAACGCTCCGGCGTATGGTGGTGCTGCGGTGTTGGATGTACAGGCAGGACAGGACGAGCATGACGCTTCATGCGAGTGCCCTTTCTGCGTGTACCTGTGATGGATTTTATTTAGTCGTTTCAGTTATTTTTTTGTTTGATATTAAGTGATGTAAAAGATTATTATTTTATGTTTGAATTTGAATAATGGGATATTTATTTAAATTATCAATAGATACTCAGTTCATTCTATTTAAAGTCTTCCATTGTATATTTATATTCTGATTGTGGTTATGTGTAATTGGTTTGTATGGGTGGACACGGCCTATTCGAGATCCTGGTGTGAACCGTTGGTTCAATGACGGTTCACTCACACCGTTCTGGTTGGATCAGAATTTGGGGTGTGACAACTCTCTATTGATTCCAGGGTTCCTCCTACACATTCTAAGTCTGAGCTCTGAGTTAGAGTTGTTTCCAACTCCATTCAAGTCTAGTTTTGATGGTATTCATCCTAGAACTCGAATCTAGGGTTTATCGACTAAACTAGGGTTTGACGGCAAAGTAGGGTTTAGATCAATACCCGCTCTGCGTGGTATTGATTCAACAACAAACAACCCTATAAGAGTTCATAGAGTAGAGGAAGGCTCAAGCACTTACCGTTGATTGGCGGTAAGGTGTGCGTCGTTGAACGAAAATATCGGCTCTTCCTTCTTCTTCCTAGCTCATTCTCTTTCTCCAATCTCCTTATCCTCTCTAGGGTTTGTGAGGATCAATGGAAGAGATTCTAGGAGGCTTAGAGGGGTTTAAATAGGCTAGGAATTAGGTTTAGGAAGCCTCTTAGGATTAGAAAAGTCTTAGGATTCAGAATTGGGTAAGTGGGACCCACAGAGATCCAATTCCAGATCTTGGTAGTCTGCTGCGCAGACCATACCGGTCGACTGGTACCAAGACCAGTACCATCGACCGGTATGAGTAAAATCATACTTATTTGGTTTATTTGCTCCGATTTCGTACCTGATTGTCATCCGCACGTCCCGTCTGGCCCGGTGATGATCGAAAGACCTGTTACGACATGAAATCAAGGTTTAGATCGGGTTCACGGAGTGCGGGTCTTACAATATTATTATTACATCATTGCATAGTGCATACTTCTGACTTCTGAGCCTACAACTGTGTTGTAGAGGAGAGCAACTGAACAAGGCACTGAGGTAGCACTCACCTATCACCGTGAAGGCGAATGCATTGTAGGTCGGTCAGCAAGGGAGTAGCTCAGCCAGCATTGCAGGCTACAACATCCACCAGCAACATATAAAGAAAGAGGCACCAAGGCGGGAGGCCGCAAGGCTAGTGGCCCAGCTCGCCGTCATCGTATGCGACTATAGAGATTAAGATGGAGAGACTGTTTAACAACTAACACCCTTTGTATCCTATTTAGAATAATTAGGGTTTAGTTTATTTAAGGTTAGAGATAACTATTAAATTTAACAGTACACTTTAATACGGTTTAACCAGGGCATAATTGGTTTGAAACCGTGGTTTAAATGGAACCATGGTTTCAAACCAAACCAAACCAATTAAGTAAATGGTCTGGGAATCCAAACCAAAACTGAACCATTTTCTAAACGGTCTCTCGGTTCCGATGTAAACAGTTCGGTCCAATTTCAGTAAACGGTTCTAATCCAAAAGTTGCACCCTTACTCATGCACAAGGTTGAGTAGATGCATTGTCCATGGTCTAGGAACCGCGACCTCCCACACCCCAATGAAGAACCACCATGCATGATCCCTAATTAGTGGGTCGTCCACCCCCAGTATAGGCTTCGTCCTGGCATCCTCAGTCCCTAACCATCCGGGCCCAACCCATCGCACACTAATGTCGACATAACTAAGGAAGTTTGAGCCCATGGTCCCAAACTGCGACCCTCCCTCTTTATTGAGCCTATGCCAGTACATAATCCTCTACTGATAAGGGTTCAGAATCATGATGTGAATAACATAACCACCTACGTTTAACATGATCACCTAAATAAAGGGGCGCACTCCCACAGAGATCCCCAACCCCAGTCCCGTCAGGCTATCGTGCCCCCATTAGTGTGCTAGCTTTGCAAAGCAGGGTCCATATGGCCATACGCCATAATACCTTGATGCACACATGCCACAAAGAATACATAATCTCATACATTACACATTATACATAGTTATTGTTGTATGCAAATGTATGAATAGATAATCATAGTTATAGATGACATGTTATCATCATACACAGGCAAACATACAATATGTCCTATTATACTACGGACCCAACCCTTCACCTGATGGCACAAGCAATGCTGTTGAACTGGAAGTCGGCTGAAAACTTCGCCTCGAGTCCCATGCAAGTTTACCTAAACAGATGCATAAGATTTTATACGTTTGTTAGAAGTCTTCTAACCCATGTAAACATTCCACAAAAATGTTGTGCAAGTCCCAAGACAAGCCAGGAACCCTCCGGTCAAATCCCAAAGGAAACATACAATTAATGGGTTTTTTGCAAGCCTGCCAGAGGATGTGAGCGTGGTGGACTTATCCACTGGTTCATTCGCCGTTTCACATCCGCCGGTTCTGTTATACATAGTCCTGAGGAATGGTCGTGTCTAACTGGTAGAAAGGAGCCCCGACGGAAGTATCTGTCGATTCGCATTCGCCGGTTTAGGCTTAAATCCTTAAGAGGCTACTGGAAGTCAACCGATTGGTATTAGGAGACTGATCAATCAGCTTGCCCTTGCCTCCGATATGCATCCACCAATTCAGTCCGAGAATCAAACTTAACTGGAGAAGGAGACATGGAGGTGGGGGATAGTCTCACCAACCTCATTTTCTTGGGTTTTACATGGTGGGGATCATAGGATCATTTCCCCACCACTATTGGTGGTTTTAAACCAAGCAACACCTCTATTGGAGATGTACACAACCTAGGTAATTTCTGGGGTTTTTTTGAGATCCATTAATGGTGGAAAACTACCACCATTAATGTGGTCAATGAATGTCAATGAGGGAGAGGAATAGAAGAGCTTACTTGAAGGTGGTGGAAGGGAAGACAAGGATGGGTTTGTAATCTCCACCAAAGTCCTCCAAGCTCTCCAAGGGTTGCAGCTCTCCACCTTTTACCAAATCCCCAAATATGGAATTTTGGTCTTATTTATAATAGGGAAATTGACACATACTATCCATGTAGTTTACCTCGATTCTAGATACTTTAATAAGTTGTTGAACTGGACTCATACTACCCTCTCATTTACACTACAATGACAAACCAATCCAGCCATACGGTTTAACCCATTTATTTTCTTGAATATGGCCAAAATACCCTTTAGTGTTAACTGAGACAAGGGCGATCTTCCCCACTTCCGGCAAGAAAGTAGTACCCTTCGTGAAGGGATGCAATGTTTGTGGAAGAATCCAAAATCCAAAATTGCGGAAACAATTTTGAGATGAATCGAATACAAAAGATTCTGCAAGTTGGTGAGTTTTTTTCTTTGTTTAGTTTCCTGTGTAAAATTGAAAATTCTAAAATTTAAGAAAACAGAGGGACCGATTGACAAGGCTATTAAACCGATTCAAGAAAATGAAGAGCACCATTAGCTTATGATGTTTCGATTTTGATTCAGATTCAAGTTCAGCCAGTTTCTGAGAGAAGAAGAAGAAAAAGTGAGAGAAATAGAGGAAAATGGGTTGAGATCCATTTGCAGCATGTATTTTTGGTTCCCCATGTAGCTTTTCCTATTCTGAAATTTCTCTCACGATTCAGATGTGAAATCTCTTTCATGTTTCAAATCTGACTCACTGTTCCTATCTTTGTTTTTGGAATTCTAAAGCTAAGGTTTTGTTGAGTTTTGCTCCCGATTGAAAGAGCAGGTAACATCTTTCTAGTTTCTAAAACTGCAAGGTAGATCTCAAATTCAGAAAAGATACAACTACGAACTCTTTCACTTCGTGAAGAGAATTTGAAAGTGTTGCATATGAGATGAAATTGTTGAATTGAAATTTGAGAAAGAGAGAAAACAACGAATTTGTGGTTAAATACAACCGGAATAAGCTGTGAATGACTGAATCTCACAAACAGAGCTAAAATCCGTAATTTTATAGTAACACAAGAACCAGAGAATCAAAGAACAAAACAGCAAAGTGAAAGAGAAAAAAAAAAAAAAGAATCGCTGAAGACACTCTCAAAGATGTGAGAACGAACCAGAGATTTCTAAAAGTAGAAGAAAAAAAAATCGTCGAACAGTGAGGGATGATAGTGAGAGTTTGATGGAGGGATGATATTGAGGGGGACAGGTGGGTATGGTACCCTTGAAGAGTTGCAAGAGGTGATAACTTGGGCTCAGCTTGGCATCCATGACAAACCTGTAAGCCACGATCACTAGATCTCTCCATTGTAAACAAAGAGTTGGTTCGTTGTTGATCTTTGTAAAACCCCAACATGGAACCATTTTTTTGCAGTAGGTTTGTTGAATGTGGATGGCTACTACAATTACCTACTCTCCTTCATCGATAAAGCTATTAACGATGGTTTCATCCAGCCTTTTCAGAGGCATATAATCTTTTTTGCTCTAACGGCAAAGGAACTGGTTCAGAAGCTCAAGGTGGGTATTCAGTTGAAGGGAAAGAGGATTGGATGGATAAAGGTAACCAATCAGAGTCAAGGTTTCATTGGGGACGAAAGTCGTTGGATTCATATTAATTACAGGTTTTTTTTTTTTAATTTAGGGAAATGTAAATGGTTGAACCAGGGGGTAAAATTGTATATATATAACCTATCTGTTTAAGAACAGTTGAACTAGGGGGTAACTCGTCCAGTTCAATAACTTATTAAATCTGGAATCAAGGTAAACTATAGGGGTAGTATGTGTCAATTTCCCTTTATAATAATAGGGACAGGGTCTACTGTCAGACCCACGGTGTAAGACCCACACTTCATGAACCCGATTTAAACCTATGTTTCGTGTCATGTCAGGTCTTTTAGTCATAACCAGATCTGATGGGACGAGCAGATGACGAATCACAAGTCCAGGTACAAAAATAGACGAAATGGACTTAAGAAATAAACATACAGATCTCATGAATTGGGACATTCCGGTCTACCGGTCTTATGAACAGTCGATTGGTATGTTTATACGGACAGACTGTTCAAATTGGAAATGAATTTTTAGTGGGTCCCACCTTCCAAATCTCAATTCTAGAGACCTTCCTTACGTAAGAAACTCTCTTAAAACCTACCTTGCTCTATATATTGCCTCCTTGAGCTCCTTAGATCCTTTTGTTGACTCTCATAAACCCTAGATTCTGAGAAGGAAATTTGAGGAGCCGTAGAAGCAAGGAGGTTTGAACCTAAGGTGTGTACTGTATCTCTGTGTGAAGGAGTAGGAAGTGTGGTTGAGAATCAATACCATAGCTAGATAGGTATTGATACGGAACCCTAAGGGCCTGTTTGATAAAACTTCTGCTTTTGGATTCTATGGATTCTGGTTCCCAAAGAGCCATTTTGGAGTAGAAGCGTGTTTAATAAGTTCGGTTGGATTCCAACTCCCACAGAGTGAACCGGATTCAGAATGGCTCCAGAATCCAAAATTTTGGAGTCATAAATACTTGCTCTAAACTATTGGATCAACTTTTTGGAAGAAAGAAAAGAGTCGACTCTCACATGACTCTCACTTGACCACCACCACCACCACCACCACCACCACCACCACCACTGCCACCACCACCATCACCACCGTCGCCACCAACCACCACCGACCACCCATACGCCACCACCACCGCAGCCACCGCCACCACCCACCACCCACCACCAACTTCTACCATCGCCACCATTGCCACCACCACCACCACCACTGCCACTACCACCACTGCCGTCGACACCACCACCACACCATTGCCACCACTACCACTGCCATCACTGCCACCCCCACCACCACCACCGCCACCACCCACCGCCACCACTACCGCCGCCACCTCTACCATCACCACCAACACCGCCGCCACCACCACAACCACCGCTACCACCACCCATTGCCATTACCCCCACCACTACCACCACCATCGCCACCACCACCACCGCCACCTCCACCACCACCACCGCCACCACCACCACCTCCACCGCCACCGCCACCATCACCATCCCCACCACCACCACCCACCGCCACCACTGCCGCCACAACCTCTACCATCACCACCAATACCACCACCACCACCACCACCATTATCGCCGCTGCCACCACCACCACCACCACTCACCACTACCACGATTGTTTTTCTAGACTTCGATTGGAGGGATAATGTGTCATCAAACATGTTTCTAATCCAAAGATGCTCTGGAATCCATTTCAAAATTGTGTTATCAAACAAGTTTCTACTCTAAAATAATCCTAGAGTAGCATGGAGTAGAATCCAAATTTGAACCAGAATCCAGAAGCAGAAATTTTATCAAATAGGGCCTAAACCTGAAAACCTTAGATTTGTAAGTACAGAATTCTTAGGTAACATTACAGGAACTAAAAACTATGAGTGAATGGATTAGTTGTAAAGACCTTGCTAAACCTTGGAATAGTATAGGAGGCACCCTAGAAACCAAGTTGAAGACCAACGAAAGACGGAGATCAAATTGGTGACTTACAGGGCATGTCCGGTCGACATACCGGTGGCACGTACGTAAGACCGGTATATCGACTGATATTTCTTGGGAAGTCAGTCAGAACTATCCACTTGGACATATTGGCTGACCATCTATAGAAAATGGTGTGACCGGTATGTACAAATTTGGACAGTATTCAATCCAACTTGGTTTCGATTAGTGTAAACCCTATGGACCTAATTCTAATCAAACCCTAATGCTATGTAGGACTTGTTGACAGCGAGGTTGGACTCTGTGACGTAGAGGAAGCTTGCTATCAAGCGTCAGGTAAGGGAACTAGACCCAAACCCTAATTAACTAATAACAGTAAAAATGTGCTATTTATTCCTATTCCTATTCTTGTGGTGTGTTGGTTGTGCATATGTTATATTTACTTTATTGTTGTTAATTGTTCATGCATACTCACTATGCTAGGTTGTGGTTGTTAGCCATGTGAATGTTTTCGTTGGTGTAGAATGGGAAGGACCTGGGGTCTTGGATCATTCCCTACACTAACACTTTTTAGTATCACCACTATTTTAGCATGCTTGGTACCTGTAGGGTATCAGGGGGAGGACGTGGTATTGTGGTCTATGGCCTGGCCACCAGACTCGAGCCCTATCTCTATTCCGTAGGGAGCTGTGCTGGGATAGGGCCTTGGATACTGTGATGACATATATGATTGGTTAATGATAAACCCACTTGCAAGCCCTCGCAAATAGGGGTGTATGTATTGGTGCAGTGTAGGCTATCAGGGGGAGGACGTAAAACTGTGGTTCAGCTTGACTACTAGACTCGAGCCCTATATCTATACTGGAGTGAGTGATGTAGGGTAACAACAATGTGTGATCTGTTGGGTGTGCTCACACTCTCGTGCATGGAGGTAGTGTGGTTGTAGCCTGACTTTACCATAGCACTTTGCAAGTTATACCAGACTCAATATGGAATGTTATCTCATGCATATTGCTTGTTGTATTGTTTGATTTTCTTACTAAGCTAAGTTGTGAGCCCACCCTTGTGTATACACTATTTTTTAAATATTGATGCAGATTACACTGTGGAGAACTATCTTGTCGCTCCAGCGTATGGAACTGTTACTGCTCTAGATGTGTAAGCAGGAGAAGATGAGCATGATGTATCATGCGAGTGCCATTTCTACGTGTACCTCTAAGATTTCTTAGTTTATTTTAATTTGATTGACTATAAGACAATGTAATTAATTATGGGTTAGGTTTTGGAACTGAATAATTGGATAATTTATTTATTAATAGAGTACTCAGTTCATTTATGAAGTCTTCGACTGTATTTATTTATATTCTAATTGAGGTTAATGTGCAATGGTTTGTGTCTCGACACAATTTTATTGAGATCCTGGTGTGAACCGTCGATTTAGTAGCGGTTCACTCACACTTCTGGTTCAGCCAGAATTGGAGTGTAACACGCGGCTAAGCCGGAGGCAGGCAACAGGCCGTTCCTACCACCAGCACCTTCACGCTAGTTTGGCTTGAAAGGTAGGTGTGCTGTTCTCAGGACCCAATGCATTGGTGGGCATCTTGGGCCCACTTAAGGTCTTCTACAAACTCTAGGGGTCTCGGTAGCATTCCTTACTTAGGATCTAGAACCATCGAGTCCACGTCGGATCCACCAGCTGACGGCATGGTAAGACCCAACACACATGAAGGTCTAAATTTTGGGAAATTTGGGGCGGGTCTTACTTACAGTGTCCTTCCATTGTCCCCTGGATCCGCATCGTCTTGTCCCAGTGGTTTGGGAGGACAGTGGCAACCTATCTCGGATGGTTGCCACGTGGCTCTCGGTGAATCCGAGACCCACATCCGAGATAGGTTGCCACTGTCCTCCCAGAACCACTGGGAGGAGACGATGTAAATCTCTGTTCTACTATCAGATATCAACCAAACGCCCCTCGTTTTTTTTCATCTTCTTTTTCTTCTTGTCTACACTGCCATGTCCAACTCCACACACCACCCGTACGGCTGTTCGCGTGTGTTTTTGTATAGGATTCCTTTGTATAAATGGAAAAGCAACCGCTATTATTTGTATCTCAGCATCAGCAAGATTCCGTTTACACAAGCATACATCACCAACTTTCTTTCCAGAACTTTGATGAACAGCGGTATGGCATATATCACCAGCTTTCTTTCCAGAGTAGAGGGCATCAACCAAGATACCATAAGCTTGCATTGCTTGAAAGGGAGCTCCATAATCTGCGAAGCACAAAAATAATCGGAGAAAAATAAACCTGGTAAAAGGAATCGATAAACAAAAATGATAAAGAACTGGGACAAACAAAAAACAAGAAAAACGATGAAATGCTTATCAAAATGCTGAATTACCTCACGATAAATTCCTCAGCTAACAGGACCTTCTATCTCTGCTTCATGGCACTTGAGAGCTTATCTTTTGTCCACCCTTAAGACTGATTATCTGGTGCACCTGGCCACCGCCCTCCTTGTGAATGCGGGTCCTTAAATTGTGACGATTCCTTTGTCGAAAGAAGGGGTCATGAGTCCCTTGGCTAGGATAAGTAATTAATTAACCATGACCTTCAAGCAATTCAGGTGAGGCTTTCAATAGAGAGATTTCATCAAAAAAGAGGAAGAAGAAGGAGAAGCGATTTAAAAAAAAAAAGATTAAAATGGTAAGTTAAAATATTGATGGGGTAGTATTCTCATTAATGAATTTTGGATGGTGACACGTTATGATCTAATGGAAAGATCTGACCGAACCATGTTTTCAAGAATAAGGGTGTCAGTGATATTAGAACGGATAATATTAAGCTCTGATATTAAACTATACTACAAGAGGTGTGACTGAAATTTTCCCATGAATTTATAATTCGAAAGCAACCTATCTAGATCTACTCTGGTGTCGAGTGCACACCCTTCCCTCGTTCTCTCTCTGCAAAATATGTTCTATCTATAAGCTGTAGATCGATTGTTTCTTCTGTTGTCTCATGAAATTCAAATTTTAGCTTATCCTTCTACTTATTTTTTTTTCTTTCTCTTTCCAACATGTTTTGCTTGGAAAACACGGTGTCGCCCAGATGTGATCTTCATTTCTTCCTTTGTTGCCCTTACAAAATTCAAGGCCAACGGTAATTTTTTAACAATTAAAATTTCAATATAAAAAAAGTAAAAAGGTAGCCGACGGTATTGAGTTTCCAAACTTTTTGGCATGGTTAAACATTTTGAATTTTTGTTTACAAGTTCCAACGGCTCTCTTCTCCCCTTTATTACGTATCCTCTCGATCTTTTTCACTTTTTTAGAATTTCACTAAACATAAACGTTCTCAAACTCTACAGTTTCTGCGAGTTCTTTTTTCTCATTATTTGGTCACGAAATGCCCAATTTCACTATCTTCATCAATTCCAGTCTTACTGGGAGAAAACTCTAAGCCTTCTGCAAGAAGGGAATATGACCAAAGTAGTCACGGCCATGCAATGAAAGCTCTAGTCACGTTACTCATTTTCAAATCTTCAAAACCCATTTATCATTTTTTTTTGTTTTCTCCAATCCTTTAATTGATTATTCTTGTTTTTGTTCCACTCCATGAGGTTGCGGGGTTGTCAGAAAACCCAAAACCCACACCCAAATGACCAGATGTCCTTTCGCCAGATCTTCCTCTGTTGTTTCAATCGATCAGGTGAACCGATCCCTGATACACCCAAATGACCAGAAGTCCTTTCGCTAGATCTTCCTCTGTTGTTTCAATCGATCAGGTTGCAGGGTTGATAGGAAACCCAGAATCAATCCCTGATGTACCCAAACGACCAGATATCCTTTAACTAATCTTTCTCATCAACTGGGCAAAATCCAGTGGCTGAAACTGATGAAACGAAAGAGAATATATGTTTTTGAGATATCTGAAACATCTGTTACTGGGGATTTTCGAAAAAGATTGTCGGAGGTTCGGTTTGGCGGAGAATCAAAACCCATATGGAGTGCAACGAAGTAGAAGAGGTACAAAAGGAAAACCCAATCGTTCCATTTTTCTGTGTAAGGAGATCTGCCAGATTGTCTGAGAACGAATGTTTGAATCGATTCCGAAGAAGGGTTCGAGAAGAGCAGAAACCACTAAGATTTGTATTCTTGTCTGAGGAATAAACCGGGGGTTTGAAGAAGGAGAAATCAAAAGAAAATTCTGAAATCCGTCATCGAAGAAAGTAAAGGTACTCTCAGTAGCTGAAAACTTGTGCTTTCTCTGGTGAGTTTTTCATCAGTAACAACACTGAGGGTTGTGATACAGAGGAGGAAGGAAGGTACTCTCTGTAACTGAACTTGTTGTTTCTTTGGTAAGACTTAAAGAGTGGGTGAATTTGTTACTGATGATGTTTCTCTATATTGATATGGAGATTGGTTGTAATTTTATACATTTAGATGCATGGAAATACAATTATATTGAAAACGTTTTCTTATGTTTGATTTGATAAATTGTTTCCTATTTCAATCAGCTGCTTTGTATATCCACCTGCATATGTTTAAGCTCTTTTTTTTCCGTACTGTTCTTAAGATGCATGGAACCATAGCAGCATATTGCATCTTGTGTTCTTATAAGTCCTTTTTATTCCTGAACCGAAGGAACACTTAGTTTAATGGATTCATCATTTGTGTATCTCGGTTAAAAAAAAAAAAAAAAAAAAAAAAAAAAAAAAAAAAAAAAAAAAAAAAAAAAAAAAAAAAAAAAAAAAAAAAAAAAATATATATATATATGATCGTTTACTTGCAGAAGCTTTTATCTTGACTAGTAGGGAGAGTTAGATATGTTGGGTATGTAATACAGCTCTTTGAATGGTGAAAAGATGAAATGATTTGTTGCAGTGAACTTAAAAACAGTAGATGTGAATGTAGATAGTGTGAACGATACGATACGATACGATAGTACCATTGGCGGTAGTTGAGGGCAGGGCTTTTAATGTTATTATTTTATAAAAGAAAAAAGGGCGTCCCAGTGCACGAGGCTCCCGCTACTGCAGGATCTGGGGAGGGCAGAATGTACGCAGCCTTACCCCCACAATGTAGAGAGGCTGTTATTATTTTATTTATTTTATGTTTCTTTTTATTCATTCACTTATGGGTAGATTAATCTGTTGAGTACAGATTTGCTTTATTATAATCTATTGTTTATTCAAGACTTTTGGACAGAATCGATAAAGGCTTTATCGCCTCTTCTTCTTCTTCTATTCCTCTTCTTCTTAAATCTGACATGGTATCAAAGCTATCACTTTGAATCAATCCAGAACATCATTACAAATCTTACCGCAAGTATTAGCGTCCTTGTTTCTTTCTATTTGCAAGTTAGTATCGCAAGTTGCATCATGTTTCCTCTCCTCTTTCCCCATCGCAAGTTGCTGAAATCTGCTCATCTAATCGCATCAGAAAGTTTCTTCACCATTTAATTCTCGTTGCAAGTGGCAGCACTCTCTACAACAACAACAACAACAACAACAACAACAACAACAACAACAAAGCCTTATCCCAGCTAAATAGGGTCGGCTACATGGATTCTTGTCCGCCAATCAGCTTTGTTCGATGTCATACTCGAAGCAAAGCCTAAGCTATACACGTCTTTCTTCACTACCTCCCCTAGTCATCTTAGGTCTACCCCTAGCTCATTTTGATCCTTTAATCTGAATCAAATCACTCCTTTGTACGGGAACATCTAACGGCCTCCGTGGAACATGGCTATACCATCTCAAATGACTTTCTCGTAGCTTATCATGTATCGGTGCTACTCCCAAATCGGAGCTATCATTTTGAATCTATCTAGAACATCATTACAGATCTTATCGCAAGTATTAGCATCCTTGTTTCTTTCTATTTGCAAGTTAGTATCACAAGTTGCATCATTGTTTCCTCTTCCTCTTTCCCCATCGCAAGTTGCTGAAATCTGCTCATCGAATCACATCAAAAAGTTTCTTCACCATTTAATTCTCATTGCAAGTGGCATCACTCTCTACTCTTTACAACAACAACAACAACAACAACAAAGCCTTATCCTAGCTAAATGGGGTCGGCTACATGGATTCTTGTCCACCAATCAGCTCTGTTCGATGTCATACTCGAAGCAACGCCTAAGCTATACATGTCTCCCCTAGAGTCATCTTAGGCCTACCCCTAGCTCTTTTTTATCCTTTAATTTGAATCAAATCACTCTTCCGTATGGGAGCATCTAACGGCCTCCGTGGAACATGATTATACCATCTCAAACAACTTTCTTGTAGCTTATCATGTATCGGTGCTACTCCCAAATGGGCTCTAATACGATCATTCCTTGCCTTATCTTCCTAGATTTGCCCACACTTCTATCTTAACATCTTCATCTCAACTACACTAAGTTTATCTATATAATGCTTCTTAATTGCTCAACATTCTATACCATACATCATAGCTGGTTGAATGACTATTCTATAGAATTTTCCTTTAAGTTTTAAAGGAATACGCTGATCACACAACACTCCAGACGCACTTCTCCACTTCATCCATCCTATTTTAATCCTCTGTGAAACATCATCGTCTATATCACCTTCTTTGTTTATAATTGAACCTAGATACCTAAAATGATCACTTTGTTGTATCTTCCTTTCAAGAATGTTCACCACTTCATTATCCGTTTTTATGTGACTAAAGTTATACACCATATACTCCGTCTTTGTTCTACTTATTTTTAAACCTTGGGTTTCTAATGATGATCTCCATAGCTCCAACTTGGCATTAATCCCTGTTGTTGTCTCATCCATCAAAACAATATCATTAGCGAAAGCATACACTCTATCTGTGAATTCCTTCTGTCACACCCCTCTTAAACCATCCACAAACCTTTTTGCTTTTAGAGCATCTGTGTGTATACTTAGGTTTGTGAAATAGTATAACCTCTCAAAATCCCTCCAGAATTCTATGATCGATCTCTAAACTTGGCTGAAAGTTAGGTACTCAACTTCTTTCTGGTATATATAGCTCTGTGGGAAATAATTACCGAAAAAGGCTTCCTTAAAGCTCTCCCAAGAGATAGCACCATACCTAGCCTCGAGTATAGGCCGAGTGGATTCCCATCAGTTGTCAGGCTCATCTTCAAACATAAAAGTGGCACATAGAATCATCTGTTCATCAATGCACGGCATCATTCTAAGTGTCTTCTCTATTGTGTGCATCTAAATGGTAGGACATAGGGGATTGTTTCCCACACCGGTAATCTTTAGAGGTTTTATCTTTTGGAATGCTTCTATTAATCTCACCATCAGCATCGGAGTAGGTGGTAGTACCGTTGGAGGAACAATCGGTGCAACCATAGTAGCTACTGGCGGTGCTGGTGGGGGCACATGTAATGCAGTTACCGGTGTCGGAGCAGATATGTGATCTGCAAATAGTGGTATTGGCACCTGAGTGGGTGCTGGTGCTGGAACATGCGGGGCCACCGAAATGGGAGTAACTGGAGGGGTGGCTTCCCCACGAAGCATAGCTACCAGTCAGTCATTAACTGTTGTTGTTGTAGACTAAGGTCACTAACGAAGTTTTCCATAATTGCAGTCACATTTGTAGCGGTCAGCACCGGTGGTGGTGGAGGTACCGGTTCTACTGGAGGTTTTTGCATTACCACCTTCGGAGGGGCAATGCTCTCTGCAGTGTGGGGTACATACTGCCTTTTCCTGGTACTGGGAGCCATGAGTGGAAATTTCGCTCAGACCCAAGGTTTAAAATCTCGTGTCTCAAAGGAGTCTCGGCCTCCTCCAAAACCGAGATCTCGCGCGATCTCGGCAAGATCTCTCCCAGACAGTGTAAAAACACCGAGACAGTGTAAAAAGGCTGTCTCGGTGGCCAAAACTCATTTTTTAGCCATTTAACTTCAAGGGAACTCATTTTTGCACAAATGAACACATTTATAGCCTAAAATTGGAATAATAATGACTCTTTGTGGTTGTTTGGAGTTTACACCCATGTTTTGGCAGTAAACGCTGAAATTTATTGTAAACTTAGGCTAATATTGGCTATTATACTCAATCAAATATGGCAAATGAAATATAGTGTATTAGGGGAATGAGAAACAGAATAACACTGCATTATAAATCGTTACATCATAGTTCAAATGTTCAATACTGGATGATCCCATAGTCCCCATGATGCAGCCCAAGTCTACTCCAGAAGGGGCCGAAAGAAGAAACCTTCCACAATTGGGCCAGGCCCAATTGGTTGACCAACCCACACTGTTCACGTGAACAGTGTTCACGTGAACACTGTTCACGCGGTACTGTTCACGTGAACAGTACCAGCAGCAGATTTTTCACTCTTTTGTTAGTTCTTTCCTAAAAGTTGGTTTCCTAATTTCATTGTTTAGTTTGTTTCCTAATATTTAGGATAGATTGATAGTAGGTGTCAATTACTTGGAGACCAAGTATTCACTTTCCTATTTTCAGATTTAGAAAGTTTTCTTTCCATTGTATTAAAAGTTAAAACCTTCCTATGTTATAAGGAGGTTTAGTTTTAGTAGTTTTATCTCTTTCCTATTTTAATTGTAAGGATTCTCATTATAAATAAAAGGAGTAGAAACTGGTTGGTGGCTCTTAGAATTTTCCAGAAAAAAAAGAGTGAAACTCCTATTTTCTGGTTGAGTCTCCAAGGTTGTGAGACTCAACCGAACTCTATTTCCTTTGTTCCTTTGCATTTAATACTCCTATTTTGTTCTTTGTTGCTGGTTATATGTGAAACACTCAACACCAATTAGAAGAAGTAAAACCAAATCAGCAGCCGACATTCTTTTGAACCTACCCAGGTTTTGGCAGCACCAGGTACAGCAAGGTTACAAAGCTCATAGCTCCTTCAATTCTTTTCGGATCATTCTTAGATTTTGAAGGGTGTTCATAACTATTATAAAGGCCATTCAACCCAAGTTTCATCAATTTCTGACGGTCGGATTTCCAGATAAGAATTTTTTTCTATTACTTTTCTCTACAGATTTTGTGTTGGACTGAATTAAGATCCTATAGCAAAGAGGGCTTGTTTGACTTGCTTTGAACCCTTCTTTGCCACCACCCCATGAGCCCATAGTCCACAACTCCACAATCCACATACAATGTCTAATAGTTGAAGCACTCCAAAGCACCACTGGCATCAAGTTAAAAGACCAATCCAAGAAAAAATGAGGAAGAAATCAAGTTTTCTTCAAAAAAGTAGAGAAAACACCAAATTACCTGTTCTCGGTCGAGTTCTCGATCGAGAACAGGGCATAGGCCCATGTTATCTCGCGAGAAATTGATGAAAATAGTGAAAAACACCACGATCTCGGTTGAAAACATGTAAGGCGATAACGAAATGAGTTATCGACCTTAATTTCATCTCGGCTAGTGTCGAAATTAGCGAGATTATAGAGATCTAGATCTCAGCGAGATTTTAAGCCATGCTCAAATTTGAAAGTTTTAAATAGTTAGTCAACTCACGGGTATGAATGTTTCAAAAGTACATCATGCAATGCGAATGACATGCCTAAAGCCCAAAATTGAGGTTATATGTGCATTGCCAATGAAATAAACAATCAAACATTCAACACGGAGTGAAAAAACCAACAAAAAGGACATGCGGCTGCTGGCATCTCGTGCAGCTGGTGCTTGACTGCACGTCGCTGTCTCTATTTTAGTAGAGGCGTGATTTCTATTTTGTCATTTCTTCTTTGTGCGATTGAGGGTACAGCTAAGAAAAGGTGCACACCATCCGAAACTCCCTCTTGAAGGCTTTCTTCGTGGTTATTGCCTCTACTCATCGGCACGGTAAGTTTCTATATCGATTTTCGATTTTCCTCTTAAACTATGCTAGGTTTTTGAAATTTTTCGTTGTTTTCCCCATGTAATAACTCGAAATGATAGGGCTTTGCTAATCTAACATGCTAGGGAGCGTTCTCCAAGCTTTCCCCCATGTTTAACCTTCATTTCACTGATTTTTATATATACCCAAATTTAAAATCAGGATTTTTCCTCTTTTCTCCCAAAACCAAATTTGGTTTATGCATGGTATAAATTTTCTCTCACTCCATTGATGTTTAAAACTCTTTTTGTAATGTGTAATGGTGGGTTGAGGGTATTGGAACTCTTTACAGAATCATATTTCGTTAAACCCATGGTTTCTCTCTTTCGTCTACTACCCATATTGGATTTTTATGTCTGATATCATGGTCCAATGCTTTAAGTCATCTGATTTATCTCCTTGCTACACTGATATGCTCAATCTTATCTAATGTCCACCAATTAATAATGAATTCTATTTTTCTTAAGCAGATTTCCATTTCTCGATCAGCTACCCATTTGTTATGGCTGCCCAAAACATACCCACACCTACTGGGGAGGAGTCTTTCGCTGAAGGGGCAGGTAGATAGTCGGTACCCCCTTTGCCAGCATACGATCCATTTCATTTTAGATTAGCTGAGGCAGTTGAAGCTTGGCCTTTGATCATAGATCAGTAGAGTCAGGCCGCTACGTTATTGTAAATGAGTTGGAGAGGTTTGACGTTCGTCAGGCCTTCATAGATATGGGTTGGCTACCTATGCTGGAGTATAGTTTACCCACACGAGTTAACATGGTCCGCTATTTCTATTGCAATTTGCAGGTGGACAGAGGTATGGAAGAGACTGCAGATGGTTTTAGTTTACAGATCTCTTGCCGGGTCAAAGGACGAGAGATCATTCTAAATTCCTCGTCTGGCTCAGCTTTTAGGGATCTCTACTGAGGGCGAGATGGTGTATGTGGAGCCTAAAACTCCAGTGGTAGATGAATGGGCGCTTGTGCTGATTCGTGAGCAGATGATGTTGGGTCCAGATTTGTGTGAGAGCAACAATTATCTAGTTCCCAGGGTATACAGTCGTATCACTTAGCATAACGTTGTACTCAGGGCCAGACACAGGGACGCGATCGTACACTTCTGCGAGTTCGTGGTATACTGTGTCACAGTACGGCGTTAGATATGCCTTCCCTACCTTATTTTGAGGACTATGATCACTTCTGCACTTTATTCATGGACTGGTAGTCTTCCATATGGTCAGTTGCTCACCCAGTTGTTCTTCAACTTGGGATTTAACTTGTCATTGGAGCTTGATGAGGAGACAGGTGTTCATGCTCCTTTTGGATGGGATTTTCGTTGTACAAGCTCGGTCTTCAGAATATGGTTCTTAGTGATGATGAGCTAGAGCAGCGCTCTCCACCGCGAGTAGTACGGAGGTGGCAACCAGTCAGGAGAGTACGACTTAGAGTGGTTGTGTCTCCTACAACCATTATTTGAAAAAAAAAATATAGGTTACCTGAGTTATATGGACTTCAAATAAATATATGTTAGACATAAGAGGCCGATCTACAATGTGATGGAAATTTTTTTTTTCACTTTTTATTTTTTTATTTTAATTTTTGAATATTTAAAAAATAATTAACTAAATTGAAAATAACTGTAAATAAATGATGAAAGGTTGCTGTTTTTTACTTAGAAAATCATGAAAAAAATATAAATATGTTGCAAATGATAAAAGATTGCTGTTTTATGTAATAAAGTGTGGTTAATTAATTACTTTATGTTGATTTAAAGGTATATTAATTATTAAAAAATTAATAAAATATATTTTACTTACGGGAAAAATATAATAATGAGGGATAGATTGTAATAAAATTTGTTGCATTCATAGGACTAGTATTTGGTGTTTCCATTGTAGTAATTGTTGTCTTTTTGTTCCAACAGAGTAGGTGACAAATAGTTTGAAATGGTTGAGGCACCAACTTCAAGTGGTGACATTGCCTGGAGGCACAGGATACCACTTACTGCCAATAAGAAGTAGTCACAATGTAATTATTGTGCCAAGAAAATCAAAGGAGGTGGTGCCACTAGATTGAAGTGGCATATTGCTGGTGGTAATAAGGATGCCATGGGTAACTTGCTCCAATGTACCAAGCGAAGTGAAAAAGAAAGACCATGGCAACTCTGATGAAAAGTGATATGGATAAAAGAAATAAGAAGAAGGCAACAGGGGATGAATGTAAAGATGCTTTCCTGGAGGACATGCCTTATTTAGGGGAGGAGGATTATGATAGTGATGAGCCAAATTAGATGTTCCAGATATGATAGAGGCAAAGGCTCAACAAATGAAGAAAGCTAATATAGCTAGTTTAATGCAACATGACGAAGAGCGACAAAGGTAGTTTTACATGACCAGAGGAGCTTGGTCATCTAGACAGGCACCAATAAAAGGGGATTTAGGGTCAAAGCAAAGGAGGACGAGGCTGAGACATGGGAGTGACGCAGAGATACCTTTTAGGAGGACTTAAGAGTGTAAGGGGTTCAGCATCAGCACAGGCATCACTATCGCTCCGTGGCCCAGATGTTGAGGTCCTTCAGAGGGACCCTTCTGTATTTCCCAGAGAAGACAGGTCACAAAAGAAGCTAAAGCATTTTTTGACTGATGTGAAGACCAGAATGGGAAATGCCGTCTCCAAGTGGATGTTTTACAATAGCATACTAGCACAAATGCCACTATAGGACCATATTATCATAGTATGTTGGATGAGGTAGGTAGAGCAGGTCTAGGAGTAAAAGGGCCCACAGCTTGAGAGTTGTACAATACCTACCTACCTAGACATAAGAAGGACATTCAAGAACATGTGAATAGTTTGAATCCACATTTTGAGGCATATGGGGTCACTATGATGTGTGATGAGTGGACTGGATCCACCAGACAATCCCTCATCAATTTCATGCTGAATTGTGATGGGTGTACAATTTTTTAAGTCTGTTGATGCATCCAAGCATGTTAATATGCTAAGTATATTTATGGTCTCCTAAAGCAAGTGGTCAAAGAAGTAGGGAAAAAAAATGTGCACAAGTGGTTACTGACAATGTAGAAACTTCGAGAAAGCTGGGGAAAAGTTGAAGAAAAAAATAAAATATCGGCTTTTTTGGACACCCTATGCAGTCCACTATATTGATTTGATGCTGAAGGATATGGCGGAGATTAAACTTGTTAAAGAGGTTGTAGACGATGCAAGGCAAGTAACCACATTTGTGTATGTGTATAACCATGGATATACCTTGTAGATGATGAGATCCACGTGTAGTGGAGACTTGGTGAGGCAAAGGTTGACAGGTTTTGCGACAAACTACATAGCCCTGAAGTGTTTTGAAATGAAGAAGTCTAGATTGAGATCCGTATTTGCTTCAGAGGAGTGGTTTGAGTGGCCTCAGTCAAATTCTCGTCGTGGTAGGGCAGCACAGACATCCATATCTAGTGATAAATTCTGAGATGATGTGAAGAAAGTTGTCTTGATATTAAATCCCCTTGTTAAAGTGCTAAGAATGGTTAATGGACCAAAGAAGCCCACTTTGCCACACTTGTCGGCAGTCATTGATAAGATGAAGATGCAAGTAGAGGAAGCACAGGCATCCATATCTAGTGATAAATTCTGAGATGATGTGAAGAAAGTTGTCTTGATATTAAATCCCCTTGTTAAAGTGCTGAGAATGGTTAATGGACCAAAGAAGCCCACTTTGCCACACTTGTGGGCAGTCATTGATAAGATGAAGATGTAAGTAGAGGAAGCATACAGATGTGGGACCTCCAAACTTATTTCTATCATCAAAGATCATTGGGGGAGACAGCTGAAGCACCCACTACACTACACAAGGCTGGTGAGCCTTTACTTAATGTGGATGAGTTTCTCAATTAATTAAAATTAACTGAGCTTGTATTCACGTATTCATATTACTTTTCAATTTTCAGCATATTATCTGAATCTTAAGTATCATTACAAAGAAAACTTGGGAATGCGTCAAGAATTGATAGATGCAGTATAAGAAGTGGTTGCCAAGCTTGAGCCAGACTCAAGGGCGCAACCCATTGCTAATCAAGAAGAATGACTTTTACTTTATTTTGTTGTCAATATAATTTATAAATATGATATTTTTACTAATACTATTACCCATCAAAGATCGTTGGGAGAGACGACTGAAGCACCTACTACACAAGGCTAGTGAGTCTTTACTTGATGTGGATGAGTTTCTCAATTAATTAAAATTAACCGAGCTTGCATTCACGTATTCATATTACTCTTCAGTTTTCAGCATATTATCTGAATCCTAAGTATCAATACAAAGAAAACTTGGGAATGTGTCAATAATTGATAGATGCAGTGCAAGAAGTGGTTTCCTAGCTTGAGCTAGACTCAAGGGCGCAGTCCATTGCTATTCAAGAAGTATGAATTTTACTTTATTTTGTTGTCAATATAATTTATAAATATGGTATTTTTACTAATGCTATTACCCATCAATGTTGGTCCAGCTCAAAAGCTTCAGGGATGCCACTGGAAAGTTTAGCCGAGCAGTGGCATTATCCGGTCGAGCAACCGCTACCTCTTGTATGTATAATTGTTTACTTACATTAGTGTTTAGTATTTACACAAATAGTTTGATTGTCATCATCTAATATTTTTTTCCTATGCTATTTTGCAGCTGAATGGTGAGTCCTATATGGGTCGGACTCACCTAGCCTTCGTAAAAAAAAGCAGTGAAGGTGCTATCCCAAACATGCTCTGCCACTGGATGTGAACGGAACTGAAGCACATTCTCATTGATACACACAAAGTGGTGAAACCAGTTGGGTGCAAAAAGGCTTGATGACTTGGTGTATGTGCACTATAATATGAGACTGAGAAAATAGCACATACATTTAGGCATGGAACGAAATACCACCCCTATTGAGTTGAGTGAAATCTTTTAGTTAGAGGGAAAGGATGACGATCCTATGTGAGTGGGTTAGGGATCGTGGTGAGCCTCAATTGGATGAGGCTGGTGGTCGGCCAAATTCTATAGTTGCTGAAGAATTACAGGCTAACGTGGATGAGTTTATGGCTATTGTGGGTAAAGTTCACGTGGAACCTTGACGTTCGTTTTTTCAAACTGGTGAAGGCGATAGTTCGAGTGATTGGTCGGCTTCTACAGGAGATTCACCTTCCGCCACCCATGGTGGTGGTGGTGATAGATATGCAGCCTTACAACATGAGCCTGATCAATATGAGCAGCCAAAGGTAGTAAATGAGCCATTGTCGGATCCCATCAGATTCACGGGAGATCCAGTTTGATCATGCCACGCAGGATATCAACCACGCATCACAGCCTAGTGCTTATACTAGTAGATGCTACAGTCGAGGATTGCGCTAGCGGAGGATGTAGAGAGAGTAAGACGGATCCCATGGAGATGTTGAACATGTCTGGCACCATGGAGGGCATGCATTTAGGGGAGAGTTCTTTGAGTAGAGGTACTAGTGGTGCAAACCACTAACTTGTTCTTTGTTAATGGCTGCAAGTTAGGACCACACAAGCATTCAAGATTGTGACCAGGTTCATTGTCCAGGTTCATTATGTCCAAGTTCAATGTCCATGTTCAATGTATTATCTCATTTTATTAATTATAAATACCTGGGTCTGTGGCATACTATTCCACAACTCAGACTTTGTCTAATTAGTCTAAATCTAATATGGTATCAGAGCAAGGTTGGCTCTCTTCTCTCTCCTTCTCTTATCTTATTTTTCTTTTTTTCCTCCCTAACCTCGACAAACTCCATCACCACCTACCACCCGCCTCCCTTTTCTCAACCCATACCCTAAACCACTTCTTTCTTCCTCCATAACAAATCTTAAACCTGCCACCTTTAATCCATTTCTAACTCTACTGCCACCCTTAAAACCCAACACGGAGACCATTAGCCTATTACTAAACCCTTACCTTCATTTAACCCATCCCTCATTACCGCCACCATTAACCCACCACCTAAACTTGTCGCAGCCCTCAATCCAACTAAACCAAGACCTACCCATTATCACTAACACCATAACAACCTAAACCGAGACCTAAACCTAGCCCTACACCTATCGCTAGCCCATATACCCCATTCATAGGGGTTGATATTTATCTTCTTGCTACCTATATTCCTGCTGCAATTTTTTTTTTTTGGTTTTATCTTTCTCTTGAGATTAATTTAATGATTTAAATGTCTCCCAAAACTTTTTCCAAAATTTTTGGTTGTCGTTTATCCCTTGGTTATGGGATCTCTTCTCTAAGATCTATACAGGCACCCTCTTCGAGTCCTCTATATCAGTTGAGGATCAATTATTTGCTACAAGTAGATTATCTTCTTCCCAAAGGATTGATATACGACACCACAGGTACCCAATAATTTTTTTTTAAAAGCTTACTATGTCTTAAGAGATTACCTCTACCAGAGCTGATTCATATAAGATGGAGAACCTCACCATCCCAACCAATACCATGAAACTCGATGGCGAAAACCATTTGATGTGGTCTAGAGCTACTCAGCTTTTTATCATTGCCGGAGATTTAGCTGGGTATCTAACTGGCACCACATCAAAACCTACTACTATAGGTGCTCAGTTGGATAAATGAAATGCTGACAACTCATTGGTCATGCAATATCTTTTCAATTCCATGGAACCTGTACTGGCAGAGGGTTACCTCTTATTAGACACTGCTGCCCAGATCTGGAAATCTGCAATGAACACTTTACTCTCAGACTGAAAATGATGCCCTGATTTATGCACTGCAGAAGAAGGTTCATGGGACTACCCAGAAAGAGTTGACTGTTTCTCAGTACTACACACAGTTACGAAGTCATTGGCAGGCCATTGATTTTTATGATTGTATTCATGCCAAGTGTGAGGCTGATGCTACTATGTTCAAAAAAAGGGAGGAAAAATATAGGGTGTATACTTTCCTTGCTGGATTAAATGTTGAACTTGATCCGATTCGATCCTAGATCCTAAGCAAGGAACCCTTCCCATCCTTAGAGCAGGCCTATACTATGGTTCAACTTGAAGACCAGCGACGTACTACTATGCTCTCACCTCCTATCTCTGCTCGATCTGCTCTTTATACTGGTACTCTGTCCTCCAAGGGACCCATGGCATTTACTAATCCAATCAAATGTGAGCACTGTGGAAAACCATGCATATCAAAGACATATGTTGAAAACTTCATGGTAAGCCGGCTGATTTTGAAGCCAAGCGCCATGACAAAGCCTGGCAGCGTTCGAAGAACTTTAAGGTGGCCCAAGCTCATCAAACAGAAACTCGACAGCCTGCAGCTCCACAGGACCCTCGGCACCGGCCATAGATGCTTAGCTACTCCAAGCACTCCCTCGTTTGCTCCAACCATCGTCTGCTACCGGATCATCACCATCTGCCTCTACTATCGCTAGTCCTTTTCTAGGTTCTAATTTTGCCTACTTAGGTATGTGTTCCAGTGGTCACTCTGTGTCAATAACCTCTACCCCTTGGATTATTGACTCAAGCGCCAAAGGCCACATGACTGGTAACCCATCCATATTTACCAATTTTATTTCCACTTCTGAAATTAATAGTGTCCGTGTTGCTGATGGGACCCTCACATCTATATTAGGGACTAGTTCCATTCAGTCCACACCTTCTTTAACTTTACAATCTGTCCTTCATGTTCCTAAATTTTCAGTCAATCTTATATCTATTAGCCGTCTCACCTCTGCTTTAAATTGTAAAGTCATATTTTTTTCCCTCTTATTGTTTGTTTCAGGATCTGGCAACAGGGAGGACGATTGGATGTAGTAGGATGCAAGGTGGTCTGTACTTGCTTGAGGATGGTCTCTCTGTCAGCTTCTACTTCAACCTCTACAAGCTCGTCTACTTCCCTACCTTCAGCATACTCTGATTTTCAAAAGTGGCACCGGAGGCTTGGCCATCATTCTTTTTCAGTTTTTGCTAGTCTTTTTTCATCTTTAGCAAATAAAAGTAAACGGGATTGCGAAGCTTGTATTCTGGCTAAGCAAATTCGGTCTTCGTACAATCCTACTTTTACTTGAAGCAGTTCTAATTTTCATTTGATTCATTCTGATGTGTGGCGACCAGCATGAACCAATTCAATTTTTGGTCATCGTTAGTTTGTTACGTTTATTAATTGTCATTTTCGAACTACCTGGCTGTACCTCATGCACCACGAAAGTGAAGTTTTTCAATGTTTTCGTCAGTTCCATCAGATGATTAAGACACAGTTTCAGGCTACAGTCAAGATTCTAAGAAGTGACAATGGAAGAGAGTATCTCGAAGGCAACTTCCAGAGGTATCTCGCTACCCATGGTATCATACACCAGACAAGCTATGTTGATACCTCTGCAAAGAATGGATTCGCCGAAAGGAAGAATCGCCCCGAAAAGGGCTATCGATGCTATCATCCCCCAACCCGTCAGACCTTTGTTTCCATGGACGTTCTTTTCTATGAGCATCTGTCTTACTACCCTGCATCCCATCTTTAGGGGGAGCTTACACTATAGGACGATGGTCTTCTTATCCTACCTATGGCTCCAACATATCCTCTTCAGGGGGAGCCTCCTTCTTCTGAGCCTTTTACACCACCTTTTCTTGAGCCTTCTCCTGAGCCTGCTACACCACCTGCTGAAATAAGTCATATTTGTGTACCTGCAGAAGCAATAGAGCCTACTTCAACTCAACTACAGGTCTACAGTCGAACCAGATTCAAGCAGAGAGAGACCACCACCATCAACGCACCTGCACACATTCCTTCGCCATCTTTGGAACCAGAGAATGAAATAGGGAATGAGACACATCAGCCTGGTAATGTTTCTCCCACTGAGTTAGATATACCCATTGCTCTTAGAAAAGGTATTAGGTCATGTACTCAAGACCCCATCTCTCGGTATGTATTTTATAAATCTCTGTCCCCATCCTATCTTGCTTTTGTTTCAACCTTGTCTTCTGTGTCTGTTCTCAAGCATTGGTAGGAAGCAGTTGCAGATACGAGATGGAAAACAGCTATGGTTGAGGAAATGAATGCCTTAAAGAAAAATGAGACATGGGATCTTGTTGACCTTCCATTAGGAAAGAAGACTGTTGGGTGCAAGTGGATTTTCAATATCAAACAGAAAGAGGATGGGTCTATAGACAGGTACAAGGCAAGACTGGTAGCTAGAGGCTTCACATAGACTTATGGAATTGACTACCAAGAAACTTTTGCACCAATAGCAAAAATGACTACGATTCGTGTCATTTTAGCTTGTGCAGTTCACTATAACTGGGATCTACAGCAGCTGGATGTCAAGAATGCATTTCTTCATGGAGAGTTATCTGAAGAAGTATACATGGATATTCCAGGCTTCTTCTCAGTTGCTACTAGAGGCAGGTGTGCAAGCTGAAGCGGTCTCTGTATGGGCTCAAACAATCCCCTAGGGCATGATTTGGGAGATTTCACAGAGCCATGATTTTTGCAGGCTACAAATAGAGCAATGCCGATCACACATTGTTTATTAAGCAGAAGGGAGAGAAAATTACCATCCTGATAGTATATGTGGATGATATTGTGATCACTAGCAGTGATGTTGAAGAAATCAGACAGCTGAAGACCTTCCTAGGAAAGGAATTCGAAGTCAAGGACCTAGGAAAGTTGAGATATTTCCTTGGAATTGAGGTAGCTCGCTCATTTAAAGGTATCTATCTAACTCAGAGGAAATATATTCTTGATCTTTTCTCTAAAATGGGGCTCTTAGGATGTCGGCCATGCAAAACACCCATTGATCCTAATATCAAACTGCAAGAAAGTTGGTACACCTATTGATAAAGAACAATATCAAAGGCTAGTTGGAAAGCTGATTTATCTAGCTCATACTCGACCTGATATTGCATTCACTGTAAGCTTAGTGAGTCAATTCATGCATGACCCCTATTCATCTCACATGGAGGCTGTTGTTCGCATATTGCATTATCTTAAGTTTGCTCCTGGAAGAGGAATATTACTCTCTCCTCAGGGTCACCTTAAAGTTGATGCCTACACTAATGCAGACTGGGCCAAAAATCCAGACAGGAAGTCTACTTCAGGATACTGCACCTTCATTGGAGGAAATTTAGTGACTTGGTGTAGCAAAAAGCAAAATGTAGTAGCCCGCTCAAGTGCAGAAGCTGAGTTTAGAGCTATGGCTCAGGGTATATGTGAGTTGCTGTGGTATATGTGAGTTGCTGTGGTTACAGGGTTTACTCAAGGATATAGGTTTTCCCATTACCCAGCCAATAAGATTATTCTGTGACAATAAGGCAGCCATCAGTATTGCTTACAACCCTGTGCAACATGACAGAACCAAGCATGTGGAAATTGACCACCACTTCATTAAAGAAAAATTGGATAGTGGATAGATATATGTACCACATGTTCAGTCTGGTGATCAAGTGGCTGACATCTTCACACAAAGGGCTCTCAGGGAAACAATTTCATCTCTTATTGTCCAAGTTGTGCATGTTAAATATATATGCACCAACTTGAGGGGGAGTGTTGAGAATGTCCAGGTTCATTGTCCAAGTTCATTATGTCCAGGTTCATTATGTCCAGGTTCAATGTCCATGTTCAATGTATCATCTCATTTTATTAATTATAAATACCTGGGTCTATGATACACTATTCCACAATTTAGACTTTGTCTAATTAGTCTAAATCTGACAAGGATAAAGAGACAGAACAAGTAAGAACAATAGAGGATAGGGGAAGAAAGGAAAAGAGGGGACCTATCTCAGGTCGTGGCTTTTCACCAAGATGGGATAACACTCCAATGTTGTCTTAATTCAAAATAGTCTGCCTTCTTTGAGGTTTCATTACATGTATATATAATGAAAACTACTACCAACCTCCTTACTAACTTAGGAAAAAATAACTAATTACATTGGAGAAGATTTTACTGCTAAAACTAATTTTGAAATCCTTCCTTATGGGTTGGTTATGATCAGCTTTCCAAATGGGTGTCCAAATACATATATCCTTTCCAAAATCCATGAGAAGGAACCTTCCTTACATAAACAGCTTCCTTATATAATTAAGAAGATTCTTCCTTGTGCGAATATCTTCCTTGTATAGGCCTTAAGGGATCCTAAAATGAATCTTCCTTGTGTGAATATCTTCCTTGTATAGGTTTGAGAAAAGAACCTTCCATATCAATCTTCAAAGTTTATCACCAACCAGCTCATGAAGAAGGCCAACTAGTGATTACCCATCTTGGGTGGGGATCTTTCCTCTCTCCCTTTTGTGTTGGCGCCTATAGTGGATGCCTGTGATCCTATTTACATCAACTAGGCATTGACGTGCACCAGAATTCATGATCACACGGAGCTCAAGTCCAGCTATTTCTAAAGAAAATGGATGGTATGCTACTGGCATTGGTGGGTGGGTATGGATATGAGTATGGAGGTTCTTCTACTTCCTACCCCAGTAGTTAGCATAGAGATGACTCAGGTGTTCGGTCATCGTTCGTCGACTCCATCTTTGTATTTTCTCCTCCTATGTCGATGCCTACTCTGGCTCCCCCACTCTCACTCGATCGGCCTTTCCCTTGATTAGAATACCTACATTATGCTGATGATAATGTCTACATGTGGGCTGTCAGCGACTATCAGAGGAACTGGGCCCAAGGTAGTATGTCGTGGGACACATATGTGCTGCAGTTAAAGGAGCGTTATTGCCATCATCAGTGGTACGCTGCTCGTGGTTTAGATTTACCACGAAGCTCAATGTGGGATTTGGTTGGTGAGGCTTTTAAGTTAAATGTATTAAATTTAAATGAATGCTATTACTATTTTAATTCCATAATTTCATGTTCAATACATATATTATTGTTGACATAATTGTCAAGGCTATGCTTAGGTGCCAAGGAGGACTTGTGACGCCTTGGAAAATCGGGCGCCTTAGTAGCCTAGACGGTCGCATTGATCGCCTAGGCAGGCGCCTTGGTCGCCTAGGCACCCCCGTCAGGCCCCCAAATGCCTTGGTTTGCCTTGGGGCCTTGACAACTATGATTGTTAGATGATGGTAATTCTTAATAGTTAGGGTAATGTGGCTTAGTTTGCTAGTGTACAATGGCATTCAGTCTTCAGCATACACTAGCAAACTTGGGTCCACACTATATGTAGTTATTTTGGATGTCTTTGTTTCAAACTAACATGTGAAATAGGTGTAAAAAGGTTGAAATAGGTAACACAAAAAAATTAGATAAAAAAAGGGAAAAAAAAAAACATTTATAAGCCATGGTTTCAAGGTATCCCGGACAAAATCCCAGGTCTCAACCTAGTTTCGGTCGAAACCCGAGATAACTCGGTTTCGGGGCTGGTCGGCACCTTGATCCTTGGTGTACATAAGGGGTACATCCTAGTTCATTTCTGTCATCAGAGATTGTTGGGAGAGGCAACTCATGCATCCACTGCATAAGGTCTGTAACGTTATATTTGTTTGATCAAAATTCAATTTGATTTAGTTCCTGACAATGGTAGTTTGCATTGTTTTCATCAAGGTATTTCAATCCCAAGTACAACTACAATGAGAGACTTGAGATGCGTTAAGATCTCATCGATGTTATTTAAGGTGTGGTGTCAAAGCTGGAGCCGAACCCAGCAACCCAGACCATT
This sequence comes from Protea cynaroides, assembly GCA_028583415.1. Taxonomy (NCBI): domain Eukaryota; kingdom Viridiplantae; phylum Streptophyta; class Magnoliopsida; order Proteales; family Proteaceae; genus Protea; species Protea cynaroides. The sequence continues at coordinate 64,018,347 of CM053265.1, forward strand.
GCTAATCTAAAGGTTAGTATATACTTTATGGACCATTGCTAGTACTTTTTTTATGGTACTTAAGAACGTATGCAATTGTGCTAACAACATAACACTAATACCAAAATTGAAATGGATAGATCAAAGCCTTCAGAGATGCAACTGGGAGTTTTGAGAGCAATTGCAATTTCTGGTTCCCCTTGTGAGTCCAATTACTTAAAAATTTTAATTCATATTTGAGTATGTATCATGGCTATCATCACCTAATAATACTCTTTCATATTCTTTTGTAGCTGAGAGGTAGGTGTTTGTATGGAAGAGACTCATCCAACCTCAGTAGGATAGTAATTAAAGTGCTATCACAAATATGTTCCACCTCCAGGTATAAGCACAATTAAAGTACATTCTCCCTTATACACATAAAGAGGCGGAACCAATTGAGTGCTGGGCGACTTGAGGACTTGGTCTATGTCCATTATAACATGAGACGAGGAGCATATATATACATTGGGGCATGGATAACAATACAACCCCAGTCCAGTTGAGTGCGATCTTCTCTCTAAAAGAATATGATGAGTATCCCCTATACAAGTCCCTATATGAGTGGGTGAGGGATCAAGGTGAGCCTTGTTAGATGAGACTAGGCTTACGGAATATGGGAGGAGTACAATTAGATGGTGAAGGAGCTACAGCCGGAGTTAATTAGATTACAAGGGAGACTCAGTTTTATCATGCCATACAAGATAAAGACCACGGCATACATATTGCTAGAAGGTACACGCAAGGTCGGCGCAGACAGTTTAGACTTGATGAGGAGCCATCTAGGATGGGGCCGCTTGTTTGGAACAATGGAGGCCATGAGGTTTTCTTTTTTTTTTTTTTTTTTTTTTTTGGGGGGGGGGGGGATGTAGAGGATCTGGGCATGCACTATCCTTCATAGTAAAGAGCGAAAGCCATAGTTATGAATGACTTTTAGACGTATATGTGGGCTATGAATAACTTTTAGAATAATTGGTCCTACATACGTTTTACTTTCAGAGGAGCGTAACATGCATCTTCAATGGTACGTAGCTCGGGGATTAGAGGCAGTACAAAACTCTTCATGGAATTGAGTGGTGAGTGAGTATGGTATGCTTGTTAGATGTTATAACCTTATCTTATGTATCTACTATTTGTTTGGGTTGTTTTAATCATATATTTTTCATTCCAGTTGTCGAATCCTCACATACATTAGCAAACTATGGTCTACACCTAGAAAAACCATTTAAGATTTTCCTTTTGTAAAACTAATTCAGGGAATATGTGAAGAAGGTTAAAAATAAACAGCACAAAAAAATTGGGGTAAAAAAATCAAGGGAAAATTATACGGACCTTCCCTTGACAATTCATCTATTACACGACACTACCCTGTGTGTTTTAGACTTACACGGACCTTCCTCAAAAAAGTCATATTTATACACATAAGTCCACTCCGTTAGGCAATGGACGTTAGTTGTTGACGTGGACAATGGTTATTTTTTCAAAAGACGAAAATACCCTTCTTCGTATGTTCTATAAGCCGGTTTATTGCTAATGGTAATGGTGGCCTGCTGTACACTCAAGAACATTGAAGGATCATATTGAGGCGGTGAAAAGCATTCCATTATCTAATGGAAGGTCTGATAAATTGATTTGGACTGGGGATGCAATAGGTAAATTCTCAATTAGTTCTGCTTGGAATTTATTAAGGTGTCCGAGCCAAAAACCAAATTGGTCTTCGCTAGTTTGGGAGAAGTCTTTAACACCAAGACTTTCATGGTTTGGCTGGAGGTGGTGCCTTAAAAATCTTCCAACCGATGATAGTATTATGAAAAGAGGGGTGGTGATAGCATCCCGATGCTCCCTTTGCCTGACTGAAATCGAAGACTTTGATCATCTTTTTAGCAATTGTGCTTTCTCTCAGTCTATTTGGACTGAGGTGAGCTGGATTTATGGGATTTTTTTTATATTTAAATTCTGATTGCTTGTTGTTAAATTGGTGGATCAGAAAGGCAACAGTTGCTCCTCTATGACCTATTTGGAAAGGGAGCTTAATCATCATACTTAATTGCATCTGGTCAGTCAGAAATAGCTGTATTCACCGTAACTTGAAGTCTTCAACGATGATGATTTGTGACATGATTAGGAGGGGATGTAGAGACCTCCCAATGAGGAGGCCATCTGTTGTGAAATCTTCAGAGGATTATTGAGTGGCCAGGTTATTATCATTGACTACTATCCCAGCACCGGTACCAAGGATAGTGGAGCTTTTCTGGCAGCTACCTCTGACTGGTTGGTGTAAGATTAATTCCGATGGTTGCAGCCTAGGTTACCTAGGATTGGATGGGGCGAGAGGCCTTATCAGGAATCACAAAGGTAGAGTACTACATGCTTATACTATATTTATTGGTATAGCGTCTAATTATGTGCCAGAATTGAAAGGTATACTGAGAGGAATTGATGAAGCTGTGAAGCTCGGATTCTGTCATATTTGGGTGGAATGTGACTCGAAATCTGTGGTAGATGCTTTTATTAAAGAGGAATTACCATGGTTTTGTATGCAGGAATGGATGGCTTTATCAACAAGACTCTGTTCTTGCCAGGTTCGATTCGCTTATTGCTATAGAGAAATTAATAAAGGTGCTGACATGCTAGCAGAAAAGGCAGTTCATGATAGAAGATCTATGGTTTGATGGTCTTGTCCAGATTTTGTGGTTCGTGAGGTAGTGTGGGATAATTCAAACAAACCTCGATATAGATTCACGTAATTTTAAGCCTGGGTTGGCCCCTGCAGACCTCGAAATAGATTCATGTAATTTTAAGCCTGGGTTGGCCCTTGCTGATGGCAATGCCGAAGGTGGGGGTATTACAACCTATTAGGGTTGCTGCTTTTCCTTTTCATTTTAATATAAATTTTCCTGTCTTCTAGCAAAAAAAAAAGTTAATATTTTCTCACTCCTCATTGTGACTTGTAAGATTTCCTTCTTCTTTTTTTTTTTTTTTTTTTTTGTAATTTTCTTATAGTGGTGGTGGAAAGTTAGCTAACTAGTTTTTTTTATTTTTTATTTATACTATTATATTAAATGAAGTCACCCTCCTAATATTGAGAGAGAAGTTGAACCCCATTTTTTGTTTCCTAAATAACCCTTAGGAATTGGATTGAAAAAAGATAACTAAAAATAGCATCAGGATAACTTCAAAATGGTTTATAGCTTCGCCCTCATCTTTCTCTCTTTCTCTCCTTTTCTCCTTAACCCAGGCATCACAGTCTTTCAACTATCAATCTCTTTTTTCACTTTTTTTTTTTTTTTTGGGGGGGGGGGGATACTTTATTGATAATAAAAAAGAAATCAGACAAACTAGCTTGATAAAACAACAACTAACAGAAAAAGGGAACCAAATCGAAAAGGAACATCATTCTTAAAACATAGTGCTGTCTTATGGACTTAAAACCATAAGACAGCAATGATACAGCCAAATAACAAAGGAACATCATCTCTAAAACCTAGTGTTGGCTTTACAATCCATAATTTGCCATTGGCACTCCTTGAGTTCCCTTAAAATATCTTGAAATTCAGAGGCCGATGTTCGAATAGGTCTAACATAATGCAAATAACATGGATCTCTTCACCAATATCATCATCATCCATCGAATAATGTTGGGCTATATCTCCCTCTGAAATCGCACATTAGTATCCTTTCCTCTCCAACAACTCCATGCCAGTCTTTAAGGCCAGTGATTCTGCCCTAATTGGTTCCTCTCACATGACCTGAGAAAAGCCATCAGCTTAATCATTTCCTCTTCATACTTTGTCACCACTGCCTGGGGGAACCCAAATTTCCAAGTGTCCTTCCCACATTCAGCTTTCCCGTGGTGTTGATTGCAAAATGATAATTGCCTTTGGACTCTGATCTATAAAATCTGTCCAGCCTGAACGTCTCTAATACATTTTTCCACCAAAACTTAGTTTGCCACCCTTATCTTAATCAATAACTATGGTAACAATGTAACATCATTGAAAAGATATTGAAATAGCCTTGCCTTTCTTTCCTCACTTAGGCACCGAAAAATGGCAGTCAATACTCCTTTCCAAAAAAAATTTCCTTTTTTTTTTTTTTTTCCCTAAGTTTACCTTTTCTTACCATCACCTGGTATAATTCATTTTTTGGCTGTTTTTTTTTTTTTTTTTTTTTTTTGATAAACAGACTAGAGATGTTGAGCTTAGGGCATTCTATAGCCAATTTAAATCTACTGATTGTATGCACATGCATCGTACATGTCCATCTCTAGTAAGAAATCAACTTAGCAAGCCTTTTTTTAATTCAAGTAATCTACAAGTGAGAAGGGATTGAACTTCATAGAGGGGTTCACAAATTCATTAAGGTTAAAATGAAAGCACAGAGGCTTGTTTTTTTTTGGCATGGAATTCAACAGTTCATGTTCACCATTTGCTCATTCCATTATTTTACATAATGTAGTTGTCATTGATGCTGATTTTTTACTCTAATAACTCACTGCTAAGGGATTTGGAAATCTGCAGGGACCCAAATATCCAGGGATATTGCTCTTTTAATTCTTCCCTACTAGTAATTGTATCACTCTTCTAATACATCATCATGCATCATCACTAGGTCTTGATTGTTTGTGAAGTGACGTGCTTTTATGGAATAATGGTCATTAATGAGTTACAAGAATTTGCACCAATCACATTAGATTTCAATTTGCAATGACTGTACAAGAGGTGCCCCCCTCACCCCCAAATTTATTGCAGGGAGAAGATATTATTGCTGTGTCACCTTGAGAAGAATGGTGGTAATTTTAGTCGACCATAGATGACTTCGTCCCCACATTTTATTGCTTCCCTGCATCCTAACATCCAGGTCAACTTCAATGAAACTTTGGAGTTTGCCAGAAGCATGTGAGGGAAACCAAATGGTTATCATATTTAGCTGGATAGACACTCTAGATGGGAACTATCAGAACTATCCAACACCATTGGATGCACACATGGTATATCTTCTTTCTTTACTTTTCTTTTTCTAACATAGATCTTTGATTTTAGGCGATTTCTCTGGCTTTTCTCTAACAGGATTACTAGTGGTAAATGATTAATTGCAGTTGGCGATAAACTCAGATGCATTTATTGATTCATTATGGCCTCTATATAGGCAATGTATGCAGAAGAAGGTTCTAGAGTCAGCTAACTCAACCAGCTATAAACAGTTAAAACAGAAAATGACAAAGTAACAGACTAACTAGAAGGTTGTTACAGTTGGGTAAGTTTGAGAACAAGATGTTGATGTGGCTAACTTATAACAGTAAATGATTGCCATTCCTTAATAAAAATAGGGCTTAATAGATGGCACTACAGGGATCAAATCATAGCTCTGGCAGAACCTCTCAAATCTTTTATTAATTGGAGCTTTCTGGTTTTTATAGGGTGTTAAAAAGAATTAAATAGAATTTAATAGTTATCCAAGGTGTACCCTAAGGGCCTCAATTATTGAATAATGTTGCACTTTTTTTACATGAATATCATGTTTACTTACATGAAGGCCAAAATGTGGCATCTTCAATGAGTAAATCCAGGTTCGAATGGAAACAGTGACTGTCCATGAAGTAGAAGGAACATATCCAAATTACCTTTTCTGTCTACTAGATTCTCAAGACCATTTTTCTTGATGAGGTCATTGAACTTATTCAAACCATGGTGATAATATAATGAACCAGCACTGCTTTTTGTCAATGTACGAGTGTGTAGTATTCAATTCATCTGCTCTGACTTATAATATGTTTATATAGGTTGCTTCTGTGATGACTATATGGCATTAAATGCAGCCAAATTAACTGCTAATATGTGGAACAAAGTGCTGGACAAATGACTTGGAACCAAGGTATCTTGATAAATATAATATGATATGTGGGAAGTGTAGAGCAATTTTCATCCATGTGAGTGTTGATAAATCTTCAAGACAAATTTAGTGGAACTATTTTCTCTAAATCCTTAGAACAACTTTGGTAGAACTATTTTCTCAAAAAGAGATTGTTATCTGTTGAATGGCTCTCCATCTTGTGGATGACCAAAGTCATAGGACAGGTGTGCATTAGCAGGATCTGAAATCCATAGTAATTGGGTCATTGCCCATCTATAATCTCTTGGAACCAAGATGTCAATGGGGGGGATGTATGGTCTTAGTCATCCTATTCTGGTATTCTTTCTACTGTAATATGAATAGACATTGTAAAGTAGGTTTTTTTTTTTTTTTTTTTTTTTTTTTGGGTGTGTGTATGTAGGGAGGGGGGGTTGTGATTAGAGCTACAAGTTTCAACCCGAATTGGCCTTGAGGCCCACAATTTTGCCTCTTTTGGACCCAATTACCCCCTTCTTTTCTAAAGACAGTTTGAAGACAACTTCTAAAGACTTTAACCTTTTTTTTTTGTCTTTTGTGACTAGTATGATGATGTGACAAGTCACCAGGGTATAAAACAATAAAGAAAAGACAAACTCAAATCACTTCTTTTTATGGTATGACTAACGTTCTTGGTTTTTTAATATTCTAATTAAAATTTTTACTTAAAATGAAAAACAATCTATTTAACTCTTGTTAATTAGTCTAGAAGAGTTCCCTTAAGATTTGTCTTACTCTTATAATTATTATTTTAAACCTTCCTAACTCTCTTTGGGTTTTCCCACTTAGGTACTTTCAGGCCACACAGTCTTTCACACAGAAAGACTACGATCTTCACTTAGAAGACTCAGATTAAACGATTCCCCACCTTGGGCTTTTAATCTTTCGGCCTTACCCAAATTTCTTAAAGAAGAGTTAAAATGTTTATACGAACACACAGGTAGAAGACAAGGGATCTTAAAGAGAACTCAAAGAAGACTACTATTCACATCGAAATAAAATTACAGAATAATAAATACCTCTGAAATCACACCGTTAGAGTTTTGGTTACAGCAACTCAGGTTACTTAGACTTCACCGTAAACAATCGTTGTACTTAGACTTCCGACACTCTTCTCTAACACAGGTTGTCGGCTTAAGTGAACAAAAAGAGAAAATGTAGAAATAAAAGAAGATTACAAAAGAAGAATAGAGGTTGCAGGAGCAATGTCTTTAGAACTTGCTATGCCTCTCAGGTAATCAGTGCCATCTAACTGAGACTACTCTTCTATTTATAGCTGTTCGAATGCAGATTCCAAACTGTTTTAATTCCGCAACTGGCTAACTTTTAGATTCTCCACCAATCAGAAGAAGATAAGGTTTCCAACGTGGCCTCGACATAAGCTGTTGCTTGATCACATGAGCACTAACTGGTGTCGGTGAGTCAAGTAAACTTTTCTTCTCTGAAAGATGCTTCTGTGACTGTACCAGTGCAGGGACCCACCATTTTGTGCCATGGTGTAAGGGCATCACCTTTGTTTCCAAAACTATCCTCGGTGACGGGATTAAAGTTGAACCGGATTCCTTTATGGGCCCATCCAAAAAGACCCCACGTGCTATCCTTCTCACGCTTCATTATTGAATCTCTGGTTGAGCTAAGTTACGGTTTGGCCATATTATCATGTTATGAGCTTCAATGTCATCCGGACCATAATCGGATGCATCCGGATCATTCGTGACTTCCTTTCTATTCTGGTACCTTCTAATTGTTGCTTCAAACTCATCACCAGACGACTCAGCTTTGTTTTGTTTGCAAAGTAGTTCATAATACATCTTCTTTTCTGCTTCTTCATCTTGTAAGATTTTTTTCTATGGCTTCTTGCACTTCCATAGGTTCGTCTGTCCCAAATCCTTCTAACCATTTTACCTTGGTCGTCCAACTAGTTTGTATTATAACTTCATGGTCATCAAAAAATGTTTTGAACCTATAGGGTAAAGTTCTTACAAGCTTCTTTTTTATTTCTACCAGCTTCTCACCTTGCCTTCTCTTTTGTTCTGCTTCTGTTGTTATTCTTAGAGAGATCTAAACTCTCTTTCTGGTTATTTAAGAGAGACAGGTAGCATCTTGTATGTAAAACCTATCCGGACAAGGTTTACTGTAGTTTTGAAGATTGTGCTTACTGACTCTTTAGAATGTTCAGTCAATGCTAAAGCTGGGGCTCCTATTATTTTAATTCTTACAGATTTTCCTCAATATTCCCTAAAGGCTTCTTTAAAGACCTTTTGCATCTGTTCATTGTTAATTTTTTCAATTTTAATGTTGGGATGGACTAAAACTCTTTTCAAACATCCGAATTCAAAAAAATCATTAAAATCTTCTTCAGACCCTCTAACTAAGTTCATGGCAAATGAAATATGATTTGGACCTAATTTATCCTTAATTCTACATGCATGTCTATAAGTTAAGTCTCCCTTACCAACCATGTCTATGTTTTTATATAATGTTGTGTACTGGTTCATGACTTATTCGGCTAACTCTAACTGTTTCTTTGATACTAAGTCAGCCTGTTCTTGCATGGTTAAACCCGATGTAATCCTAAATGCCTCTAAAGTTTTAAGGGTGGCCTCTTGGCTGTTCTCTAGAGTGGATGCATGGAATAAAGTTGACCTAGACTGATCTAGATGCAGATCATTGAGATCAATCAGATTTATCTATTGTATCTTATCCAAGAATGCAGATTGTTGTTTTCCCTTAGCTAGTTTTCGTTTATGGAATGCATTCCAGTTAAAATAAGCTTCTATGCTAAAGACCAGGTCTGCCAGGAAACTATGTCTGGCCTGATCGTTGGGATGCAACCCTAAACCTAAAGACATCACATGGGCTAAAAGAGAGAGTTCAAATAAACTACAGTTTGTGTTGGCTGATCTTCCTCTATAGTCTCTCCTTAGAGGGACTCTGCTATTGATTATATCCTCTTCTTTCCCAGAGTTGAGTGGATTAAAAAGATAGATCATTGGAGCCATGGTGTTCCTGTAATAATTTGAGCAAAGATTAGAAGACCTAATTGACCAAATCGTTCTGGTCATCTAAAACATCTTCAATCACTATCTATAGTTTTTTCATTTTCTTCTTCTTCTACCATTTCTCTAGTAAGAGCATCTGCTAGAGAATTCTTTTCTCCAGGACGTGCTCGACTTCGTCTATATATATATATATATATATATTTATGTTTGCTAATAGTGAAGTTTGTTCTTAACTTTCCTTAATTTTCTATTTTTAAATCCAATAAAATATTTACAATTTGTTCTTATTAAAAATTTATTTTGTATTACAAATACATCAAATTTATATAAGGCTTTTAAGATAGCCCAATGTTCTTTCTTAAAGGTACACCCTTTCTGCTATGCCAGATTGAATGTCCCAGAGGTATCTACATACTACCTTATTCACTTGTCCTTTGGGTTTGGCTAATAAAGCTGCAGCCCAATGATAATCCGAGGCATCTATTTGAATAATCACAAAATCTTCTTCCTTTGGTAATCTTAGTTTTGGCAAATTTTTGCAAATTTCTTTTATTTTTATAATCCTATCCTCATCCTCTTTGTTCCATTTCCATTTATAGCCCTTTTTTAGCTTTAACCCTAAAGTTTCCCTTAATTCCGCCAATCTGGGTATAAAGTTTCCTACGTAATTTAAACATCCGAAAAATCTTTGTAATTGTTTTACATCAGTAATTTTATTATTAAATTTTTCTATTTTTTCTAAAATATCTGGTTTTAATTTTACTTCTCCTGAGTCTATAACTAATCCTAAAAGGTCTATCTTTTCTGGATATAATTTAGCCTTTTTTGCACTAATAATTAAACCGTGAGTTTTAATACTTTCTGCTATTTATTTTAAATGTTCTCTATGCTCTTCGATGGTTTTACTGTAAACAAGGATATCATCTATATAGACTATACTATAGGTACTATGGCTACTGAATATATTATCCATTCTTCTTTGAAAGATCTGTGTGGCATTTTTGAGCCCAAAAGGCATTACTAGCCATTCATACTGGAATTTATTATTAATGTTAAAGGCTGTATATTCTATACTGTTTTTTACCATTCTTATTTGCCAATATCCTGATTTACAATCAAATTTGCTAAACCATTGACTTTCTACTACTTTTTCTATTAATCTATCTTTATTTGGTATCTTTCTATTACTCTTTCTATTAATCTATCTGTTGAGAATATTATGTATTTCATTTTTTGTCTAGATTCATTGTCCTACCTGTATTGTACATTTGTACTACCTGTACGACCCTCATTGTACTACCTATATTGTACTACCTGTACTACTTCTTTCTTTCTTTGTATTCATTCTCACATTATAAATAAGAGGACCTCTGTCTATTACAGACAAGTCATTCCATTATTCAACATGGTATCAGAGCCAAGTTAGCTCTATCGCCAAATCCCTCTGCCGCCTTATTGCCGCTGCCAACCACCGACTTGCCTTCTTTTTTTTTTCTCTCCCCACTAGGGGCAGCAACCAGAGAGGAAATTATACAATGATATAGGTACTGCCCTTCCCTTTATCCTTCATTACAAATCATTTTTTTTATTCTCTTTATTGGAAATTAATTTTTTTTTATCAATCTGGATATTAATAAAATGATTCAGTCTGATCGGATATCTATGAGTTTCTGAGTTTACCCCAATAAACAAAAAAGGGGGTGCAAACCAGAATTGATTTCCATATATTATGTTGTTGCACATGGGATAAGTTAGGATATTTGACAAGTGATATTTCTACTTTGATCTCCATATATTGTGCTATAATAAAACAGGGAGGCTATTCATATTATTTTTGGTGTTTGTTCTTAAATACACAACTTAAGGATGACATCTGAAGTAACCTCTTCCGGGATAGAGAGTTTTAAAATAGACAATCTCATTATTCCCACTAATGCCAATAAACTTGATGGTGGTAATTACCTAATGTGGTCTTGGGCCACCCAACTCTCAATCAGGGATTATCAGGATATCTCACCAGCACCAAGGAAAAACCTCTAACCAAGGACATTGTTTTAGAGAAATGGCATGCTGAAAATTCATTGGTAATGCAATATCTCCTCAATTCCATACAACCCATTATAGGCGAGGGCTATTTGTTATTGGATACTGCTGCATAAATTTGGAAGTTTGGACACCTATTCCCAAGTTGGGAATGCTGCTTTAATTTATACCATTCAAAAAAGTATTCATGAAACTATCCAAAAAGAATTGACTGTATCCCAATATTATACTAAGTTGAGGAGCTATCGGCAAACAATTGATTTTTATGATTTTATTCATGCTAAATGTGAAGAAATACAGGGTTTATACTTTTCTGGCAGGACTAAATGTGGAGCTTGATCCCATCCGCTCACAGATTCTTAGCAGGGACCCTTTCCCCACACTCGAACAGGCTTATTCCATGGTTCAGTTAGAGGACCAACGACGAATAACAATGTTGTACCCTTCTGTTCCGGATAGGTCTGCTCTCCAGGCAAATACTTAGACATACAAGAGTTCTCCTGTTTCCCGTGATGCTATCAAATGTGATTATTGTAGCAAGCTCTGGCACACCAAAGACACATGCTGGAAGCTTCATGACAAGCTGACAGATTTTGAAAACGCCGAGAAAAAGGTATGCACAAGGCAAAGTACCTCAGGCACAAAACTAAAGCAGGTTATATAAATAGTAGAAGAGGAAAGGATTAATTTTTGGAAAAAAAAAATTTCAAAATTTCTTTTGTTCTTCCTAAATTCCTCAAATCAAACCTCAAATTAATATTTAAATCCATGCATGTAGTATGCATTCATCAAATAGGACCATAGTCCATTGATTCATGAGAAGAAACAACACAAAAATTGATTTATTATGAAAAAATTGAAGTTGAAATTCATACCTTTAGGGTTTTCCGCCCTCGGAGCTTGAAGAGATGATTTCAGGCTCTAATCTTCACAAAAACCCAGTTTGATGCTACCTTCCTAGTTGTTTTAAGGTTAAGAATCAAAGCCCTAAGGTTTTTTGGAAAAAAAATCAAGTTGCAGAGGAGTATTGAAGCTTCAATGGTTGTTGGCTTTTGAAAAAACACGAACAAGGTCTGTTTTTGAGTAGTATCGATACTGCTAGACACTTAAAAGGCTGTATCGACTAGTATCGATTCAGTTGGATATTCGAGAGGCAAAAACTCGTTAATTTGAAGATTTGTTTTGAATTATTTGATTTAGTATCGAACCGATACGGTTCGATACTGGTCGATACAGGTTGGTTTTTCTTCTTCTCTTTTTAAAAAAAAAAATCAAAATTAAAGTGTATCGATGCGTATCGAGCCGTATCGATGCGTATCGGTGCATATTGAGCATATCGAGCCGTATCAGTTCGATACGGCTTGATATGCTCTATACTATACTTTTTTTAAAAATGAAGAGACGAATCGATTGGTATCGTATCGACTAGTGTCGATACCGATACGTATCGTGTCGATACTTGATTCCTTGCATAAGACAAAGAAAGGAAAGAATAAAGATTGTAAATATAACCATACGAGTGACACCTAGTCAACTCTAGGTGACAACCATAAATAAATCTTAACAAATTTATTGTTTTACCATGATGACATGATCTAAACCTGACCCACGATGGCGACTCATTGAATGCTACATTGTATTTATTTATTTTTTTTGTTCTTGTGTTCCTGTTCTTTACAATGTCAACGATGGTGACTCATTGAATGCTAGATTGAGTTTTTATATTGATAGCTTTTGAGGTTTACCTAAACTTGGCTGTCTTGATTTACCTGGTTACATTTCAGATTGGATATCATTTTTTGAAAAATATATCGTGATTACTTCTATGAAGAGATTAAAACAAATTGTTTTTGTTTGTCGAGGGCCTTGATCTTTTGGGAATTCTATCTGAAACTGAAAAAACATGGATTATCTTCCAATAAATCGCTACGATTTTTGAACAAGATGATTAGTTGTATAGTGACCGGAAATCAACTTAATGTGTTGTTTTCAATCTAGAAATGTATAAGCAGACGGGTCTCTTTGAACAAATTTCCAACTTCATTGAAGTCATAGTGTTCATGGTAAGTTTATTTAAAACAGTACGGAGGTTTCTTCAAAGGTTTGAAGTTTTGACAAAACGGAAGGGGGGACATCTCCCATTGAATACTTATTTGAGTATAGGAAAACAATAATTTAAAAAAAAAAAAAAAAAGAAGAAGAAGAAAGAAGAAAAAAAGTTGGAAAAAAGAGGACTTCGATATCGGAATGGTTGTTTGATTGGATTTGTTTTGGGGTTAGAAAAACTTCTGAATGAACAATTGATAAGATAAATTGGTAGCTCACCTTTCACGTGCACAAGAATGAGTGGGATCACTAAATACATAAATCTGATTAGGGATTCATTTAGCTATGAATTATAAAACAGTACAAAGGCCTCGTCAATGGTTTGAAGTTCCGAACAAAAAGGGGGGGGGGTTGAATTACTTATTTGAGTATAGGAAAACAATAATTTTAAAAAAGAAAGAAGAGAAAAAAGAAGAAAAAAAAAGTTGGAAAAAAAAGGACTTCGATATCAGAATGGTTGTTTGATTTGATTTGTTTTGGGGTTTGAAAAGGGGGGACATCTTACGTTGAGTATAGGAAAACAATAATTTTAAAAAAGAAAGAAGAGAAAAAAGAAGAAAAAAAAAGTTGGAAAAAAGAGGACTTCGATATCAGAATGGTTGTTTGATTTGATTTCTTTTGGGGTTTGAAAACTTCTGAATGGACAATTGATAAGATGAGTTGGCAGCTCACCATTCACGTGCACATGGATGAGTGGGATCACTAAATACATAAATCTGATTAGCGATTCATTTAGCAATATAAAAAGATGGTTTTTAGAGGGAAGACGAAAAATAAAAAACTACACAAGGTCTTCACGGGAAATCCCATCCACATTAAATTGAATTGCTAATTCCCAAGCATTTACAATGAATCTATTTGTGGGAGAATCTGAGCAATAGGGATTATGTTTCCTCAAACATAAAAAATAATGGCATCCCAAATCTACTTAAAGATTCTAGATTTGGCTATCCAAGATCTAAGATTTTTCTCAACTCAAATGTAATAGATAGTTGTACTTAAAGGCAAGTTTACCAAGCAAGAGAAGGTGGAAAGGAAAAGGGAAAAAGGGGATTATTTATCTGAGAAAGTGATACCTATTGCAATTGAGATTACAAAGATTAAAAGTGATATCTATTGCAAATGTGATCTTATTGGAAATAGACAGCTCAGTTGGCAAGGGACTGTGCCTCTGGAAGCAGAGGCCCTGAGCTCAACTCCTTTTCACATATTGGGGCCATTGATACAAGGCTTAATGGTTTCCATAGGCCTTGGACTGACCTGATACATGTGAATGATGGGGTTTAGATGAACCTGGGGTGTCACGCCCTGTTTTTCGATATCTCAAAAGTGTAATTGAGCCACTCGTAAGCAATTTGGTCCAACCCCAAGACCTCGTAGAGCAGTGCGCACCGCCACTAAACCCACAATCCATACATAAGGGAAACCACACAATCAGAGATAAAGAAACAGTAACGGAAGATAAGTTGAGGTCTAAAATGTTAATATAATCGATAATAGGTTTATCTCTCAAACATTTGACATAAAGTAATAAATGGTCAATCACACTCATTTGCATACCAAAACAGGACATGTCCAAATCCTAATCTAAAAAGAAATAAGAAAAATGAATAAAGTGATGCATCTAATCAAAGACTCATACATCGCACTCGCAGATCACTCCATGAATCTCCTCTAGAGGACCTTTCACCTCCAAAGAAGCAACTCTGGGTATAGCCAGAGGGTCTACGAAGTTAGCCACAGTATATCCTGCATCAACATCTAAAAAAAAAACGCGTAGGGGGGTGAGCTATATTAGCTCAGTGAAAAGTAGACATAGGCAAGCAAGCAAAAATCCATGATATATTATTAAAGGGTTTGGTATATGACCTGCTATGCTAAGGTAGCGAACCGCCACACCAGAGAGGGTAGAAACTCCTGACGTAATCCATAGTTAATTTAGTAATTTAGAATTCAAGGGTAATCTTGTATTTTTTCTTCTTTATTATCATTAGTGTTTTATCTTTATGAGTCCACCTTAGCTGACCTATTCTAAATGATGGCTAAGGAGGGATATAGTTATAATTTGGTTACCAATATTTGATTATAATTTATAAATAAGAAAGCTAGTTGAGGGAGAATATTATCACTCATTCCAGCTTCATTCTCTGATTCAACATGGTATCAGAGCCACAACCCTAGGGATTCTAACCCTAGCCACCGCCACTACCGAAACCCCTCTTCCTTGCCACCTTCACCACCACTTTCTCTCTCCTCTCGCCTTTCTCTCTCTTACCTCCGCCAATCACCGGCGGCTTTCAATGGCGCAACCAACCACCACCGAAAGCCGCTGGCTTTGATTTCGTGAAGTTTTCCATGTCGTGAGAACTTGGTTGGTGCTTTTCTGCAATTTTTTTTCTGTCCTGACCATTGCGATGAACTCCTTCGTTATTTCGATGGCTGTACAGATTGCTACAACTTTTCTTTGGTTTATTCTCGCATGTCTGTGACTTCTATTTAATTGATTTCTTTAAAGAGAACACACAAATAGCCATTATTGATCCTTCTCTGATGTTATGAAGATCGAAGCCTACTAAAGATGTGCATCTCAATCACAGAAGACTGAAACACTGCACTTAAAGATTGCCGTAAGTTGAAATCAATAAGGTTTTCAGCAGTTCGTATCTACATGCTACAACCATATTTGGTACATCTCCCGGTATTGGTACATCTCCTTGTGGCACCTTTGGTTTCAGGTATTTTATTTTTGGAAAAAAATTGATTTGTTAGCTTGTGTTCATTACCATGCCTGATTCCTCAGAAGTTGTATCTCCTTCCACGAAGAACTCTAAAATTGAATTAACTACTATTGCACCCTACCCACTTAAGTTGGATGGGACCAACTACTTAATGTGGTCCAAAACTGCTCACATGACAATCTTTGCAAAGGCCTACTGGGGTATATCACTGGAAAGAAAAAAGCATCTGTTTCAGAAAATCAATTATATGAAAAATGGGCATCTGAAAACTCTATTGTAATGGCCTATTTGATTGGATCCATGGAACCAAAAATTGGCCGGCGACATGTATTATTGCCTGATGCTACACAATCTGGAATGCTGCCAGGAAACCTACTCTCAAGTTGGCAATTATTCCTTAATCTATGATCTGCATGTGAAGTAGAATGCAACTAAACAAAAAGAAATTACTGTGTCCCAATGCTGCTCCGAACTCAGAAGACTGTGGCAAGAGTTGGACTATTATGACACGTTCACCGTTGCTTGTTCTACTGATGCTGATGCCATGTAAAAAGCCAAGGATAAACTAAAGGTGTACAATTTTTTGGCTGGCCTTAATGTTGAATTTGACCAAATCAGGGCTCAAATCCTTAGTTGTGAGCCCCTATCTTCGATAGAATAGGCATATGTGTAAGCACCCCATTTTTGCTACCCATTTCTGCAAGCTCAAACTCTTTCAAGATTGAAGAAAGAAGCAGAACAAGAGGTAATTGTGTAGAGACCACCCTAGTATCCACTTCCATACGCTAGATACCCCTCGATACCTTTAAGTTAAAAGCCTGCCAAAAATAATCCCCTAAGTGTCAATTTCCCCCTTAGGTTAGAAACCTACCATAAATAGATCCCTGAGTGTCGGTTTCCCCCTTAGGCTAAAATTTTTCCATAAATACCCTTCTAGTGCTCAAACCCTGGGTTAGGTAAAAAAATTCCCTAAAATACCCCTCTATGTCACTTTCCCCCTAGAAGGTAAAAAAACTGCCTTATTTAGCCCATCTAGGGTTAGTCCCATTCTTAAAACCCTCATTTACCATTTTTAGGGGTATTTTGATCATTTTGGTCGAAGTTGGTCAAAGCTGGTCAAAGATGGTAAAAAATAGTCAAACCAAAACTCATAGTCAACTTGGAGTCAACCTAATGTCACCTTAGTCAAAACCTAATCAAAGCTTAGCAACCACCCTTATAACTACCATATTACCCCTAGGTATCATTTAGGGTTACCCACATAATCAAAAATATCATGTACACCTCCTCTTTGATGGTTTTTTTATGAAAGTGTAGAGAAGGAGAGGAGAGAGAGAGAGAGAGAGAGAGAGAGAGAGAGAGAGCAAGGAGAAGGAGAAGGAAAGGAAAAGAAACGAAAAGAAACGAAAAGAAAGGAAAGGAAAAGAAAAGAAAAGAAAGAAAAAAGAAAAAAGGAAAGGAAAAAAAAGGAAAAGAAAAGAAATGAAAGGAAATGAAAGGAAAAGAAAAAGGGAAATTTTTTTTTTATCCACCCATATAATGAAAAGATTTTATTTTGTTGAAAAATAGAATATTTTGTTAGCAATAAAAAGATCTTATGTGCAAATGGAATATTTGCTACGCAAATATTGGGAAGGAGAAAATATCCTTTATTTAAGGATTATGCAAATAATAATTTTTGGAAGGTTGCATGGATTAAGAATGGAAATCAAATTAGCTAATACTTTTTGTTAAATACATGAATTTCCATGTCACTTAATTAAAATTTGAAGGTCTTATTTTGGAAGATTTTCTACACACAAATAGGAAAGAGAGAGACCAATTTGCTATAAAAACAGCACTTTGAGACTAAAATAGGGTCCAAAAAAATATTTGAATTGAAAAAGGAAGAGAGCAATCCCGTTTTTGGAACTAGGGTGAGAGAAAAAAGGGTGAATTTTTTTTTTTTTTTTGATAATTTTCTTCATCAAAACTTGCTCTAAGAAGTTTCATTATCTTTGGGAGGTCATTCTTCTTCATCATGTATCAAGGAGGAAGAGAGGAATCCCGTTTTTGGAACTAGGGTGAGAGGAAAAGGAGTGAAAAAAAGGTCTTTTCATCAAAACTTGCTCCAAGAAGCCCCATTCTCTTTGGGAGGCCATTCTTCTTCATCTTGTTTCAAGGTAAGGTCCTCAAACCATTTTTTTTTTTTTTTTTAATGCAAAAATGATAATAGAGTCAATCAATGCATGACCTGTGAATACTTGTATGGATGAGCCATACATGTGATAGAGTCAAATCTATGAATTAAAAAAAATCAATATATGCATGTTCTTAAGATGTGGATGCATGAATAGATGTAAAATACACATGTGTAATGATAGGGATGCATGCTTAGATGTGTTATATGCATATGGGATAATGAGGATACACACATAGATGTGTTATATGCATATATAATGATGTGGATACATTCTTAGACGTAAGATTGTACATGAGGAATGATGTGGAGACATGCTTAAATGTGTAAGATGCATATATGATGATGTGGATACATGCTTAGATGTAAGATGTACATGAGTAATGATAGGGATGCATGCTTAGATGTGTTATATGCATATGGGATAATGAGGATACACACATAGATGTGTTATATGCATATATAATGATGTGGATACATTCTTAGACGTAAGATGTACATGAGGAATGATGTGGAGACATGCTTAAATGTGTAAGATGCATATATGATGATGTGGATACATGCTTAGATGTAAGATGTACATAAGGAATGATGTAGAGACATGCTTAGATGCGTTATATGCATATATGATGATATTAAATGCATGCTTAAATGTGTTATATGCATATATGATGATGTGGATACATGTCTATATGTGTTATATGCATGTATAGTGATGTTGAATACATGCATGGCATACTTACCTACATGTAGATCAATACATAAATGTGATGTATGCTCATAAGGCTTGTTTGAATTTCAAGATTAATACACAAAGTTGTTTTTTTGATAAAGGCATATTTGGATTTCATGATTAATGCACAAATCTGATTTTTGATAAGGCTATGTTTGAATTTTAAGATTAATGTATGAATCTGATTTTTTAAGGATGTTACATGGGTTTTTACCATCTTTGGATATCACATGAGATTTCTTACTATATTAGGATGCTACATAGGTTTCTACCATCTTTGGATATGACATGGAATTTCTTGCTATATTGAGATGTCACATGCTTATTGCCATATTTGGATTGATTCACATACTATATTGAGATGTCATATGCTTATTGCTATATTTGGATTGATTTATATGCTATATTGAGATGTTACATGCTTACTTGCTATATTTGGATTGATTCAAATGCTATATTGAGATGTCACATGTTTATTACCATATTTGGATTGATTCACATGCTATATTGAAATGTTACATGCTTATTGCCATATTTAGATTGATTCACATGCTATATTGGGATTGCTCACATTTTATATTGGGATTGCTTAATTACAATATTTGGATTGCTCACTTACCATATTGAGATTTACTGTTATATCTAAATTGAGACGCATTAACAGATAAAAAAAGAGAATCTTGTATAAATGGGAAGAACAGAGTAAATAGGGGAAGTGAATCCTAAAATTGGCAATAATACAACAAATAGGTAGGAAACCTTAAAATTGGAAAGAACACAACAAATAAGGTAGTAAACCCTAAAATTGGAAAAAACATAGTAAATTGGGTAGGAAACCCTAAAATTGGAAAGAACATAACAAATAAGGTAGGAATTTTTAAAATTGGAAAGAACACAGCAATTATAGTAGGAAACCCTAAAATAAAAAATACATAACAAGAAGGGATAGGTAACCTTGGAAAACCTAAAAATGATAATAGAAAAGATAAGCAACCCTGGAAAACCTAGAGATGAGAACAAAAGGGATAAGCAACCCTGGAAAACCTAGAGATGAGAACAAAATGGATAGGCAACCCTGAAAACCTAAATGATGACAATGGCGATAAGCAACCTTGGAAAACCTAAAAATGATGACAATAGGGATAGATAACCCTAGCGCACCTAAAAATGAGAACATAAGGATAGGCAACCCTAGAAAACCTAAAGATGAGAATAAAAGGGACTAAATACCTAAGAAAACCTGAACAGTTAAACAAAAGAGATAGGATACCCAAGAAAACCTGAACAGATAAATAAAGGGATAGGATACCCAAGAAAACCTGAAAAGGGACAAGATACCCAAGAAAACCTGAAAAAGGAAATAAGGAAAAATAAACCCTAGAAACCTTAACCACAGTTACAGACCAAAGTTTCGAACTACATTGTACCTAATTTCTAGGGCCTTTGGAATACATAGGCAATTTGGGAGGGTTTCCAAATACGGTACTACAACCCACAGACTATCAGATTTAATCTGAACCATTCATCAAGCATAAACTTCAACTTTAATAAAAAATCTAATTGAAGCACATGCATAATCTACATCCATAAACTTTAATCACACACAACCTGTTTTGAATTATATTTTTTGACCTGATTCTTAAGAGACAAAGTCTCAAGGGATACATAGGCAGTTTGGGAATGTTCCCAAATTCGGTCCATGATCGAACCATCATTTGGTCCGATTCACTATACAATATACATTTGCTTGTTTATTTGCTTCAAGAACTTGTTTGGTTGAACCCTAGGTTAGTAGAATGTAGCAACTTAGTTTAAGACATCCCCCCATTGAACCCTAGTCATCCAGTTAACCAAGCATAATCAGAATTAGAGTCTAAGGAAAGTATAGGAGGCCGATCTTGAACGGGCGATTTGGGTGCCTAACACCTTCCCAAAACCGTACCCTGAATACTTACTCTATCTCGTGCAGACTAATGAACCAATCTAATGGGTTATGAGTCAATAGAGGTCTTACCTTATGGTGAGACTATATTTTAAAGTAATTAAACCTTGATCTAGGTGGTGAATCCCCTCTCAATTCCTTGGTTCAATCTGAAGATTTGAGACATTAATCTATGATGCCTGCATTGCCAGCAGAACGGTTAGCACTTTAGACCACTCAGCAATTCTCCAACTATTCCTCCTTTAAAGAGCCTGTTTGATGTGAACACTGTGGAAAAGAAAGGAACACTAAGGAAATTTGCTGGAAGTTACACGGGAAACCAGCTGATTTTGAGGTCAAACAACGTGAAAAAGGAATATAGAAATCCAAGAACTTCCATGCACCATAGGCCCATCAAATAGAAGCTTGCCTTTCTACTGGAACTTCTACTGGCACTCTACCAATGCTCTCTACAAACGAACTCCATGCTCTCTGCAGTCTACTAAGGCCATCACGTACAGTAAACATCGCTCTTTCATCATCATCTGCCATACCAGGTTCATATTTTGTTCAGTCAGGTATTCTTTATGCTGGTCATGGTGTTTCCACTGTCCCTAGCCCTTGGGTTATGGACACTTGAGCCACAGACCACATGACTAGTTCATCCAGCTCCTTTCATTGGTACACCCCTCTTCTGGGAAAGATACAGTCTGGGTAACAGATGGGTCCCTCTCCCCTATTTTTGGAAAGGGCTTCATCTGTTGCTCTTCCAACCTAAATTTACAATCTGTCCTTCATGTTTCTAGTTTTTTTTACGAATTTACCTTCAATTAGTAGTCTTACTAAAACTCTTAACTGTAAGGTAACTTTTTTTTCCTTCCTTGTGTGTGACTCATGATTTGGTGAGCGAGAAGACGATTGGACATGGTAGATTGATTGATGGTTTCTACTTGCTTAATGATGGTCCTTGAGAACCTACATCAATTAATAAACCACTTTTATACCAGACCATCCTACACCACATTTATTCAGCTGTGAGCATTCTCCAAAAGTGGCACAACCGTCTAGGCCACCCCTCCACTGTTGTTTATCTCAGTTATTTGCTTTTCTTAGATAAAATTGTATTAAGGATGAGTTATTACGCAAAGCCTGTATTTTGGCTAAGCAGGCTCGTATCGATTATTTACCTTCATATCCAATAGAAGTAGTGGTATGTTTGGTACATTCTAATGTCTGGGGACTTGCTAGGACTACTTCTATCTCTGGGCATAGATGGTTTGTAACGTTTATTGATTACCACACTTGAGTTACCTGGGTTTATCTAATGCATCATAAAAGTGAGGTATTTCAATGCTTCTACTAACTCCATAACATGATAAAAACGCAGTTCCAAACCCCACTAAAGGTGCTTTGTAGTGACGATGGCAAGGAATACCTTGAAGGTACATTTCAACAGTATTTATCAGATAATGGCATCCTCCACCTAACCAATTACGTGGACACACCAGCTCAGAATGGGGTCATAGAAAGGAAAAACTGTCACCTCTTTGAAACTGCAAGAGCCTTAATGTTTGACGGCCATGTTCTTGCTCACTTCTAGAGTGATGCTATTCTCACTGCTACTTCTCTTATCAATCGGCTCCTTTCAAGGATTCTCAATAACAAAGCTCTTCTGGATCTCTTGCTTGGCAATACCTCCTTTGTGCTCCCTCCAAAGGTCTTTGGTTGCGTTTGCTATGCCCATAATCGTCGATCTCTTGGCAAACTTGATCCCAAAGGGTTACGATGCATCTTTCTCGGCTATCCTACAACGTAAAAAGGGTACAAGTGTTACCAACCTCCCTTTCGGAGGACTTTTGTTACCAGTGTTGTTCTCTTTCATGAGCATATTAAGTATTACCTGCCATATCTTGAAGGGGAACAAAATATAGCCGAAGAGGTAGAAGATGTGCCTTCGACATAGCCTCTCTTTTTACCAAAAGAAGCAAAAAGAGTCCAAGAACGATCCATCATGGATCCTGATCTGTATGTTCCAGACACAGATGTAACAACATCAAACCCTGATGTAATACCATCTATACCTACACCTATTCCGAAAACCGGTCCTAAGCTTAAGCCTTTACAAGTCTACAGCCGTGCCAGAAGCAAGTAAGGAAGGACCACTATCATCAACACAACTTCACATGTCCCTTCGCCAGCCCTAGAACCAGAGAACGAGTCTCCGCCGGGTAAGGAAATTCCTCCCTCTGCTGCTGAACTTCCTATTGCTCTTTGGAAAAAGGTACTAGAGCATATACACTTCACCCTATTTCTAATTCAGTTTCCTATAACTCTCTTTCTCCTTTCTTCTATGCATTTGTGTCCTCGCTTTCCTCTATGTCTATGCCTCAAAAATGGCATGATACAATTATGAATGAATTGTGGAAAGCTGCAATGATGGAAGAAATGAAAGCATTGAAGAAGAATGATACGTGGGAACTTGTTTCACTTCCACTAGACAAGAGGTTAGTAGGGTGCAAGTAGGTATTTATAGTCAAGCAGAAAATAAATGGGACTGTGGATCAGTTACAAGGCAAGACTGGTTGCTCTTGGATTTACCCAGACATATGGGATTGATTACCAAGAAACTTCTACTCCGGTGGCCAGGATGACCACAGCCAGGGTTCTTTTGGCATGTACCGTACATTATAACTAGGATTTACAACAATTAGACGTGAATAATGCCTTCCTCCATAGAGAACTTATTGAGGAAGTTTACATGGATTGCCCACCTGGTTTCACAAATAATAGCACCAAAGGAAAGGTACGCAAGTTAAAACGTTTTCTATATGGACTAAAATAGTCTCCTAGAGCATGGTTTGAGAGGTTTCACAAAGCTATGGTAGCTTATGGCTACGTTCAGAGTAATGCTGACCATACCTTATTTATCAAGCCCTCATCTGGAAATTTCACTGCTTTACTTGTGTATGTTGATGATATTATTGTCACTAAGAATAATGATGATGAAATCAGGAAACTGAAGAGGTTTCTAGGAAAGGAGTTTGAAATCAAAGATCTTGGAAAACTCAGGTATTTTCTTGGAATTGAAGTTGCCAGATCTAAAAGGGTATTCTTTTCTCTCAAAGGAAGTATGTTCTTAATCTCCTTTCAGATTCAGTACTGCTAGGGTACCAACTATGTGATACTCCATTAGATACCAGTACTAAGCTCAGGGAGAAAGAAGGAACACGGGCAGATAGAGGCAGGTACCAGCGGTTAGTTGGAAGGCTCATTTACTTATTACACACCCGGCCAGATGTTGCTTTTGCCGTAAGCTTGGTAAGCCAATTTATGCATGATCTCTACTCTACCCATATGGAGGCAGTCTATAAGATACTACATTGCCTAAAGGCAGCTCCAGGAAAATGGATTTTACTATCACCCCATGATCACCTAGAAGTAAAGGCCTATACTGATGCAGATTAGGCAGGAAGTCCATACCGTAGATCTATCTCTAGTTATTGTACTTTTGTGGGAGGAAATCTGGATACTTGGCATTGCAAAAAGCAGAATGTAGTGGCCCGATCCATTGTAGAGGTAGAGTTCAGGTCAATGGCTTGGGGAATATATGAACTATTGCGGTTGCAAGGTTTACTTAGAGACTTGAAGGTTCAATGTTCTCAATCCATGACTCTGTTTTGTGATAATAAGGCAGTTATCAGGATTGCTCATGATCCTGTCCAACGTGATCGGACAAAGCATGTCGAGATAGACCGTCACTTCATCAAGCAAAAATTGAAAAGTGGTTAAATTCAGATTCCATTTGTCAAAATCAGAGGACAAGCTTGCCGACATCTTCACTGAAGGATTACTTGGGAAATCCTTTCATATGATGTTGTCCAAGTTGTGTATGCATGATATATATACACCAACTTGAGGGGGAGTGATCCATAGTTATTTTAGTAATTTAGAATTCAGGGGTAATCTTCTATTTTTCCCTTCTTTATTATCATTAAGGTTTTATCTTTATGAGTCCACCTTAGTCGACCTATTCTAAGTGACGACTAAGGAGGGATTTAGTTATAATTTGGTTACCTATGTTTGATTATAAATAAGAAAGCTGGGTAAGGGAGAATATTATCTCACCCATTCCATCTCCATTCTCTAATTCAACAACTCCCATATGCGAGGAGGGAGCAGAAGCTTCCCGGATTATACCATATCATCTTGCACCTCCTTAAAGTAAACTCCCTCTGGGAATAGGGCTGAACCAAGCCAACGTTGTAATGATGACCACTTTAAGGTTCCCCTTCTCCGTGAGCCTACACCAATACCTAACCCCTTATTGGCTAGGGGTGCAGTCATAGGGATCTATCACTAATCAATCCTAACATGTCATCCAAACACTATAGGGCCGTACCCCAACAGAGAGCCCGACTCCGATTCCTCTTGCTTGAACGTCTTTACCCCGCTAGGGTACTAGCAGATGCAATCATGCAAAGCATTACCCTTATGATAACCACGTCCTCAGTCCATCAAGCCATGTGTTACCACACAATGCTAACCAAGCATCATGATATCACAAACATACAAATCATAATGCAAATGCATGAACAAATATCACAGATATTGGATGGTATGTATTCAATAAAAATGCCTCACAGACATGAAGAAACAGAAAAATAAATCAGATCTGCCCCTCATCTTTCAGTGAGCAACTATACGTCCTTCAATAGAGGCTTCCCTCACACGCTCATGATGTACCTATATTATTTACTTACTAGCTTGGTGAAGCTTAACTAAGCTTTGTTCTTACTTAGGTCTTGTAATTGCACTAGAGTACCCTTACCCTATTAGGATATAACCCTTAGGCAAGTAGGCTAGGGTACCTAGCCAAAGGTTAGGTCTTTAGACCAAATTCAGAAGATCTAGGGATATCCGGCAACAGCTACTTTGGCAGGAGTTTGTAACCGAACGTCAATCCGGATGCTTCCAAAGAACAGGTTCCAATTCTCAAAAGCCATTGTGATGGTTCGGGGGCGTTGTCCGAATGCATATCTGGAGAATCCCAGAAAAGTCCTTATACAGGGACCCACTGTGATAGTCCGGAAGCATGTCCGGATGCATATCTACATCCGGATCCTCCTTTCGAGAAATCCTAGAGTGGTGCCTTTGTACATAGGGAGTTACTATGATGATCCGGATGCACGAATTTTGCATCCGGTCACCAGTCCAAACCTGGCTCCATATTCCCTGACAGGGTGGTGATTCCTTCCCTTTATCCCTGGGGACATTCTAATACCATGTGTTACGATAGGTCCTTACCGATATCGCTGGGCGGTACTTACCACCAGCGATATCCATCCATATTAGTCTCTCTTAGTTTCCTTCTTTGTTTTATTGGTTTGTTTCCATTGTGTCTATTGTCCATTTAGTCTTCTCCTATTATGGAGACTTGCTTATAATAGATGTAATACATTTTCTATAAATATAAGTGATAGAGAGGAGAGTTTTTTTTTATCGAGTTTGGCTATAGAACATTGCTGTTGTCAAATTCTTTTTCTCTCGTTCTCTTCTTCTTCTCTTCAATCTTCTTCTTTCTTTGCTTTCTGGTTTGTGAGCTTGTTGTTCATCTTTTTGTGGAATTGTTACATGGTATCAGAGCACTAGATCCTCAGCTATCATTTATAAAAGCTTCAGTTTGATAGGCCTTTGATATTTTACTCTAATTATGTACTACTTGCCTTGGTGATTGAGACTTACTTTTGTGTTGTTAATGGTTTGATCTTTAATTTGTCAATCACCTTTTTATTGTTAATGTGTTGAGTAATAATTAAAAAAAAATTCTCTACCCTACTACCTTATCACCACCCCTCTTGAGCCCTCATTCCTTGGCCACTCGGTTGGCTGAACCAAGATTTGGATTATTTTTGTTTTTATGATTGTTATACCCCCTTGCTTCACTTTGAGTCTTATATCCTTTGGCCTCTCGGATGGCTGAACCGAGTGAAAGAAGAACAATTTTACATTGCTTGATTGTATTGTGTTAATTGCTATTTATTTTGCTTTAAGATAACTGATCCCAAACCTATAGAGTTTCAGATCATCTCTATAAAATTGAGAGGGGTCTCAAACTATCTTTTCTGGGCTCAGGCTATTAAAGCCTATATCCTGTCTAAGGATAAATTACAGTTGTTAATTGATGATGCTTCTGTTAAGACGTATAATATCTGGCTTTGTGATAATTCCTTGGTTCAAATTTGGTTGGGAATAGTATTGAGCCTTCCATTTTACCTATTGTGATGTTTCACAATACTGCCAAGGCCATCTGGGCTGATTTACAAGAAACCTATGGCCAGGATAAGAATGTTTCTCGTATTTTTGACCTCTATAAAAGGATGTTCGCCTACTCTATTGGTGACAAATCCCTGACTGATTACTATGGTGGTTTCAAAGGCCTTATTGAGGAAATCCAGGCTGTGTAGCCCCTTACTATTGATATCAGTAAGTTAAAAGTTCAACAATCTGAGTTTTATATGGCAAAATTTTTTGCTAGACTCTCTCCTGTGTATCAGGCTGTAAAGAGTTAGCTTCTTGCCGGTGCATCTATACCTATACTGAGCGAAACCTTCTTTCGTCTCCAACGTCTGGTCCCTCAGAGTGACACTTCTCCCAAAGATACATCTGCCTTGTTTGTTGGTCGTGGTTATGGTTCCTCCTTTGGAGGTAGTGGCTCCACCCGTAGTCATGGTCGTGGTGCACTTGGTCATGGTTCTGGGAGACCACCATCTGATAAGTCTACCCATTATTGTACTCATTGCCATAAGAACTATACTGTTGATACCTGTTGAGACAAGTTTGGCCGTCCTAAATGGGCTGATAATCTAGTCAATACTATCACCATTGATGATGCATCTCCTGCTGTGCCAGCTCTACCATCCTCACCTGCGCCATCACCTGCCCAGTACAAAACCCTTCTTCATAGGATTCAACAACTTGAGGCTATTGGTTCCTCTTTTGCTGCTAGCCTAGCCCATACAGGTATATCTACCCTCATTTCTCACACCTCTCCCCATCCTTGGATCATTAATTCTAATGCCACCTGTCATATGACCAGTGAGTCCTCTGTCTTTTCTTTTTTTCATGCCACCGACAAGCTTGTTACTATTTATCTTGCTGATGGTTCTTCTACTACTGCCTCTTAGCATGGTCATGTTTCTTTTACCCCTTCTATGTCCTTATCTTCTATTTTACATGTACCTAATTTACTTCTTAATCTTTTATCTATTAGTCAACTAACTAAATCTCTTAACTATGTTGGACCTTTTTCCCTTCTTATTGTACCTTTTAGGTTCTCAAGATCAGGGAGATGATTGGTGGTAGACGTGAGCATGCTGGTCTATACTATTTAAAGCATACTAATCGTTTTCCTGTTGCTACTACTACCTCTACTACTACCCCTATTCAATGGAACCATCGGTTAGGTCATTTGTCTTTATCCAAGATGAAAGTTCTCATCCCTAGTTGCAAGTCTCTCTCCAATCATCAATGTGAGGCTTGTGAATTAGGGAACATCATCGTTCGTCTTTCCCTATTAGTTCTAGTCCTAAAAGTTCTACCCCATTTTCTTTAGTTCATTCTGATATTTCGGGCCCTTGTCATATGCCCAGTAGGTTAAGGTTGTCTTATTTTGTAACCTTCATGGATATTTTTCCAAGATGACCTGGTTTTATTTAATTAAAGATCGTTCTGAGTTTCTTTATATTTTTCAAGGGTTCTTTCAAGAAATTCTTACTCAATTTGGAGTTTTAATTAAGGTCTTACATACTGACAACGCTCTTGAACATGTTCAAATAGCTGTTTTTGATTTCTATTTTAATGATGGTATAATACATCATACTAATTGTGCCTATACACCTCAACCAAATGGGGTTGTTGAACGTAAAAATAGGCATCTTCTAGATATTGCTCGGTCCTTGATGTTTCATATGAATGTGCCTAAATTTTATTGATGTGATGCTGTCTTAACTCCCTGTTATCTTATTAATCGAATGCCCTTTTCCGTTGTAAAAATAAAGTTCTCTTCCGTCTCCTTTATCCTGATACCTCCTTATTTCATGTTTACCCTAGGGTTTTTGGTAGTACCTATTTTTGTTCATATCATGCATCCTAAATTAGGAAAACTTTCTCTTCGGTCCCTCAAGTGTATTTTTCTTGGTTATTCCCGTACTCAAAAAGATGTTTTGACCCTATTATTAAACGTCACTATGTCAGTGCTGATATTACTTTCTTTGAAGACAGGCCATACTATCTGGTATAGGTGCCGACTCTTTTCTCAATCCCTTCCCCTCCAATCCCTTATGTAACATCTAATGATACTGAACCACTATTTGACCAAACCTTACAATTTGACCCACCACCATCTACCAATAACTTACCATCTGACCCCCTACCTCCCCTACAAGTTTATACATGCCATCCTCCAGTTGCTCCAACTAGTACTGCACCAATTGCTCTGCCAACTACTACAACTCCTCCTAATCTTAAGGTCTCTCCTGACCTCCCTATTGCACTCCGCAAAGGTACTCATACTTGTACTCAACGTTCTTTACTTACTTTTTCTATTGAACATTTTGTTTCTACTGACCATCTCCCTTGTTGTCACCAAAATTTGGTTCACTCTCTATTTGCTACTTTTGTCCCTATATTTCTTTCCCAAGCCTTGTCCCATCCAGGGTGGAAAACAACTATAGATGCTGAGATGGATGCCTTGATGGCTTGTTAAACTTGGACCCTTGTAATCTCCCTCAAGGTTACACCATTGTTTGTTGCAAATGGGTATATACGGTTAAACATAATTCTGATGGCACTGTTGATAGATTGAAAGCAAGGCTTGTTGCTAAAGGGTTCACTCAAACATTTGGGGTTGACTACTTTGAGACGTTCTCTCTTATTGTTCGTCTCAACTCTATTCATGTTCTTATCTCTTTGGCTGTAAACTTTGACTAGCCTCTTTATTAGATGGATGTCAAGAATGCCTTTTTATATAGGGACCTACACGAGGAAGTTTATATAGACCAACCTCCGAGGTATGTTGTTCAGGGAGGGGACTCAACTAAAGTGTGTAAGTTACTTAAGGCTATCTATGGCCTTAAACAATCTTCTCGTGTTTGGTTTGATAAGTTTAACACTATTGTTATAGGTTTTGGTTTCACTGCCTATTACTCTGATTATTCCATCTTTGAGCGACGTCGTTCCTCTGCTGTCACCATCATTTCTGTTTATGTTGATGATATTATTATTACAGGAAATGATAAGTTTGGTATTACTGAAATCAAGTCTTATTTGAACAAACAGTTCCAGATGAAAGACTTAGGACTTCTTCACTATTTTCTGGGAATTGAAGTGGTCTGCAGTATTAAAAGTATTAGTTTTTCTTAAAGAAAGTATGTACTTGATCTTCTTTCTGAAACAGGCCTTCTTGGAGCCAAGCCAGCTGATACACCAATGGACCCACATAAAAAGCTTGAAACATGTAATAGTCTGGAATACTCTGATGTCCATAAATATAGATGCTTGGTTGGAAAGCTGATCTATCTTACTGTAACTCGGCCTGACCTGTCCTTTGCTGTTGGAGTGGTTAGCCAATTTATGCATGCTCTTAAGGTTGCCCATTGGGAAGCTGCCTGTCGAATATTGCGATATCTCAAGAAGTCTTCTGGCACTGGTCTTATTTATCATCGACATTATCATCTTGATATTGTTGGTTTTTCTGATGCCGATTGGGCAGGAGCGGATAGTGATAAGTGTTCAACTACTGGATATCGTACCTTTGTTGGAGGTAATCTTGTTACTTGGTGAAGTAAGAAGCAAACTACTCTATATCCAAGTCCAGTGCTGAAGCTGAATACCGTGCTATGGCACAGACTACTGTTGAATTGTTATGGATAAAAAATCTTTTGCAAGAACTTAGATTTCCTATCTCACGACCTATGTCTTTGATGTGTGCAATCTAGTATTCCATGAGCATACCAAACATACAGAGGTGAATTGCCAATTTGTTCGAGATACTGTTATGAAGAAGCTAGTTGTCACTCCTTTTGTATCTTCTTCAAATCAGCTTGCAAACATTCTTACAAAGCCCTTGTTTGGGCCAGCGTATTGGTTAAATTGTTACAAGCTTGGATTTGGTGATTTGTAAACTCCAGCTTGAGGGAGTGTGTTACTTACCGATATTGTTGGGCAGTACTTACCGCCAACAATATCAGTCCATATTAGTCTCTCTTAGTTTCCTTCTTTGTTTTATTGGTTTGTTTCCATTGTATCTATTGTCCTTCTTTATTTAATCTTCTCCTATTATGGAGACTTGCTTGTAATAGATGTAATACATTCTCTATAAATATAAGTGATAGAGAGGAGAGTTTTTTTATCGAGTTTGGCTACAGCACACTGCTGTTGTCGAATTCTTTTTCTCTCCTTCTCTTCTTCTTCTCTTCAATCTTCTTCTCTCTTTGCTTTCTGGTTTGTGAGCTTGTTGTTCATCTTTTTGTGGAATTGTTACACCACGTAGGTATCACATGGTGCCATGGTTCCATCCTAGGGTCTCCTTTAAGGTTTGTTAGGTTATCCAAGGATATGTTGTCCAGGTTTCTGTTCAACCTAGACTGCATTGTCTTTTCAATCTTGGTATTCCATTAATGGCCAATGAAGTTCTCGTTCCTATGGTCTCAGAGGGTGGGGGAGCACCCTCTAAGGGGTTCTGCAACATTTATAATTCAAAGAGGAAGCCAGTGCACTTACAGGTCTTTCTTCCGTTTGTTAACACAGATTGTCTTAGAAGAACGCTCCCAGCCAGTCGTCTTCTTCCTCTCACTGATTTTTCTCTTTTGCAATTATCCCTTTCTCCCAAAAATGCGTCAGAGTCAAAGTGAGGAATTTCACTTGACTCCAACGTGTTAATGCATTGGGATGGAGAAAGGAGAGTCCCACAAGGACTGGGGTCTCCCACTCTTGGTGCAATTCCACCTTCCATGGGGAAGGGGGTCCCACATCTGGCATGTGTCCCTGTTGTTTGCGCACAAGGGAGGAGCAACTCCCACTTCTAATGGGAGTTGGTTATTTGGGGTGACAAGTGTTACCTTATAACCCTCCCTTGCATCTCTCTCTCTATCTATCTATCTCTCCTTTAGTGTGCAGTTGCACCTCCTTACGAGTGGGTCCCACCATAATATTCTGTAGGTTTTAATATTATTAGAATTAATATTATTCCGGACTCAATTTAAGGGCCCACAGTCTGGGTTTACATCCAGACCATGGTTTGGGTGTTCGGCAGTAGGGACCGAAAGCAGACTCTGTTTGGACAGGGTGATTCTGGACAGTCACATCTTGCCCTGCTGAGCTGGTTTGTCTGAGGTTTCTTTTCTGGCCTTAATGATGCTCAAGTATATTAAGTTAAGGCAATTTACCATTTAGAGTGTCAACGTCTATTACAGTGTTGCGTCCATTTCATCAACAGTAGGAAGACCTGCCACGTGTCAAAATCCAAATTATTCCGGGATTTTGGGATGCGGGTCTTACATGGGATTTACCCGGTCCATCCAAAAAATGGGCCGTGGATTCGTCCTTGGCCAAAAAAAAAAAAAAATCTTATTGGAAATCAACATTGCTCTACATCCCCCTCCCCTCCAACTTATACAACCCACTCAATTTAGAAATATGAAATGAAATGTAATAATGATCCTTTCATTCTAGTTCATGCTTATTTAGTTGTTTGTTAAAAAATTACAAATAAAAAATGTATGTCCTTTTCGTTCTAGTTCATGCTTATTTAATTTTTTTTTAAAAATTGCAAATGAAAAATGCTTACATACTAAGTGTTTTTAAAATAACTCAAACCGCCTGCCACAAGGAGCTCCAGTTCTGTAAAATTCGAGGAACTTATTGGATGGAACTACAAGTATACAAGACCATGGAACGACAGAAGTCCATCTCTTCCTCTAAGTATTTCTAGACCGGAGAATTATTGAAGCTTTTACTTTTTTTTTCTTTGACTTTTGTCTACATTCAGTACAGTTTATATACTGGATTTTTATATTATTACCTCTGCCATTAATGGTAATCAGTGTGAAATGAACACAGTGAAAAAGGAAATCATACATCTGGTGAACAAAGTTGTACATCTGAGATAAGTCTCGGTGCTTCTGACCCATGCAGGTATATGATTTTCTCTGCCACATTGGAATTCACAAACAAATGTGCTTTCCATTCCAACAACCTCGTAAGGCCCATACAGAGGATAGGCTCAAGTCTTTTACTCTTCATGTTTATGCGAAGAAAGGGGCTTCTCACTCACAATAGGGGCCATCCTATCCAATTTTCAGGCATCAAGATTCATATCAGGCATGGATGATTATCATAAGATATTCCCAGAATATTATAAGATTCCCATTCTTGAAAGTCCGCACTAGATTTTGGTAATATTGCTAAATATTGTACAATTTTTTAGTATTTTTTCATTCTTAAACATGATGTCTAACATACTCTAGGTTTTGTTTTCGGTTCATATCCATGTTACAGTTGGCTGCAAAATAAATTATCAATTCAGCATGGAAACAGAAGCTGCTTAGACTTTTTGGTAAGGTCCAAATTAGATCAATAATATATGAATATTCACTGAATTCTTCCGGTTATCATTGGGAGAATTTGCTTTTCAATATTTACACTTGAAACTGCACTCCGAAATTCTTGATATAAAAGGATTCAGAAATTTTAGGCTGAATTTGGATTGCTAGACTCCAAACAGCTGTTAATTGCCCTGATCTAGGTCAGACAATCTGGAGATACCTGGGCTTCATAGGAATTGCATCCTCATTCCTCCATATTCGTGCCAATAGGAATCAAGATTCACCTGAAGTTGTGGAGTAGATGCTTTATTGAGATAACAGGGTTAGCTGTCCTACTAGGAAATCTAATTTGCAGTTGGATTGCTCATCATTACAAGTTAAATGTAAAAGAGACTTAATTCATGGCTGATCCTTGGAGGGAATTAGAGAGGAAGGGGACGTAATATTTAACTTGTTGTTAGGTTCCATCTGGTTGGGCGTCAAGATTTGTAAAGTTAATAAATTAAGAAAATATCAATAGCATATTAGAAAATCAATTTTTAGAGAGGTTGAAAAGTGATGTAAAAATGTCTCCTGTCATATTTTTCTACAATAAGTTTGTGCAATATAGCTGAAATTTTAGTTGCTATATTTAGTACTATTTTGAGTTAGTTACATAATTATTGTCTGTCTCTGTTTTGAAGTTTTCATTTTGCTTTTTGGTTTAGTTTTACATTAGTTTTTCATCTTTGTACATCCAATCCAACAGAGCCTTAGGGATTACCGCCATAAACCTGAGGTTTGTTAATGCACTGTACACATCTGGTCTTAGGGGATATATACTTTATACAACCATATGCTGCATAAACCCTATGCCAAAACCAGAATATTATAATTAATATTTTGGGAAACAATAGCTTAAATTGGAACGATTATTACATTCAGTTTTTGGAATTAATTAGGTTTAGGATTGTTGGTCGGTACGACCATGGTGTGTGGATATCTTTAGAGTCATTTTAGTCCCAGAGCCACGAATTTGATGGTAGTTTTGGCATACATTCATTTATCTCCCTTCCCCACTTCCCTCTTCTATTACTATTATTGATTCTATCATTCATGGGCTCTGCAGGTTGTCCAAAAGAGGCAGAGACACAGGCCCTCTTCCATGAATTTTTGGATGCTCAACAAGCAGGCTGCCAAGTGTTCAACATGTGGATAGATTCCAAAACTCTAGTGGATTGGGTGACTGAGAAATCAGAGGCTGGCCATGGCCTCCTTTTCTCATTTTTTTTTTCTTCTGTAAATACTTCCAAACAGGATAGATCTGCTATAGCGATGTGTCACGACCCGCGACCCGCTCCTTCTACATGGGTTAATGGGTTGGTCCATTATTTAGAAACCTCCACATTCTTTGTACATATGGGATCTCTAGAAATCCCTACATTCTTTAGAATTCTCTTGGAAATGGGGAATGTTTCTAGACCACTCTACTAAAACAATCTTAACTGTTGGATCATAGACACTTATACATATCTTAGCCATTCGTTGTACCCATTGGTGCCTATAAATAAGGATGGCCTCATTTGGCCAAAGCACTCTGCACTCAAGCTTTGTAAGAGATCTTTGCAATAGAAGTTTTTTCTTCTAAAGCTCTCTTGTGTTCTCTCCCTTTCTTAGGCTTACTTAGTGCTCAAGAAAACTTGTGAGCATCTAAGTGCTAGTACGGTTGGCTTAGTTACACTAAGGCAGTAACAATTTGGTATCAGAGTGCGATTGCGAAGGGAGATGTTTGTGCAGCATAGTCATCATGTCAAACAACTCGGAGGTGCACGACGAGGTGAGCCAGGAGCACAAACGAGGAAGGGATGCCAACCCCAACGCAGGGAAGAGCAAGGAGGTAAGGGCAAGTCCTTAGACTTGGTAGGTGCGATGGAGGCACGATTACATCGCGTGGAGGTAGTTACGGGCGAGACCTGAGACATGGTCGATGCTCTGGAGCAGAACGAGGAAGAATTCAAAGGCCGCTTAGGAGAACTCAAGGAGGAGTTCAATGGTCGACTCGAGGAACTCAACGAGACCTTACAAATTGTTTGCAGCACCACCGCACAGCTACAAGGTGAGTCCGATGCCCTCAAAGCTCAAATATTGCAAACATTGGCTACCTTCGAGGCTCAAATGCAAGAGATGCGAGTTGATTGGGCATTATGCAAGAGGGCTGTGGCCAGCGGAGCCATCACCCCTAAAGTGGTGCTTAAGGTAAAGGTGCTAAAGCCAATGTCCTACGATGGACAACAAGTCACCCGAGAAGTTGACAACTTCTTGTGGCATATGGAGAGATACTTTGAAGTGATCTCACTTAAGGACGAGCCAAAGAAGGTACAAACTATCACTCTCTACATTAAAGACACCGCTACTCTATGGTGGCATAGGTAGCATGCAGACATTGAAAAAGGTACGTGTACCATAGACACTTGGGATAGGAGCTAAACAAGCAATTCTATCCTGAGAACACTACATTCTTGGCAAGGAGGAATCTCAAAAGACTCAAGCAAATTGGGTCTATTCGGGACTATGTGAAGGAATTCTCGACACTTATGCTAAATGTTCCGAGTATGATTGAGGAAGAATTATTGTTCAACTTTATGGATGGGGTCCAAGACTGAGTTGCATAAGATTTGCAATGGCGTGGTATGCAAGATGTTGCTTCGGCCATAGCAGCAGCGGAGTCCATACTAGAGTACAAAAGAGAGGAGCCCTTTATGTCCAAGAAGGCGTATAACGGTAAAGATGGGGGAGAGTGGGCATCCAAAGAGTCCCATTCGAAGGAAGGAGCGGATAAACCCTTATTATACAAGGAAGGTAAACCAAGGGATGACAAAAGAGACAGGCATATACCAACGGACCCTTTTTTCCTTTGCAATGGATCACGCTACACAATGGGTTGCCCTAAGAGAAAGGTGTTGTCGGCTCTACTTGAGGAGAATGGTGACGAACGAGAAGAAGCCCATATGGGATTGCTACAACTAGCAGCTATCAAGGCCAAGACGACAGAGGTCAAGGCCACTACTTCACAGAAGGGATTGATGTAAGTAGAGGCACACATCAATGGCAAGCCCACTTGCGCCATGGTCGACACAGGTGGTACTCACAACTTTGTCTCAGCGGAGGAGGCAAAGAAGCTAGGACTCAAGATGTCAAAGGAAGGGGCTTGGTTGAAGGCTGTCAACTCCCAAGGTTGTCCCCCATACATGGTGTTGCTCGAGCGGTCGAGATGCACATTGGGACATGGAAAGGCACCATGGATTTGTCTGTGGTGCCCATCGATGACTTCCAAGTAGTGCTTAGCATGAAATTCTTAAGAAGGGTGAAGGCAATTCCTATGTCTTTCATAAGCACAATATGCATCATGGAGGAGGAAGCTCCTTGCATGGTTCTAACGGTCCAAGGGACCAAGAACGTCCCTAAACTGCTGTCGACAATGCAGTTTGAGTAGGGGGTTAAGAAGGGAGAAACAACTTATCTCGCCGCCTTGCTTAAAGAGAAGGAAGTAGGCCCGTAAAGACATTGCCTAGGCCTATTGAAGAAGTCCTTGGCGAGTTTAAGGACGTGATGCAGGGTTAAGAGGGGTGAAACAACTTATCTCGTCGCCTTGCTTAAAGAGAATGAAGATAGGCCCGTAGAGACATTGCCTAGGTCTATTGAAGAAGTCCTTGGTGAGTTTAAGGACGTGATGCCACCTGAGCAGCCCAAGAGACTTCCACCTAGGAGGGAGGTGGACCATGCGATTGAACTAGAACCCGGTGCTAAGCCACCAGCCAAGGCACCCTACCATATGTCACACCACCTGAGCTAGAGGAGCTGAGGAAGCAACTAAAGGAATTGCTCAATGTAGGCTTCATCTGTCCATCCAAGGCTCCCTATGGTGCCCCGGTTTTCTTCCAACAAAAGCATGATGGATCACTTCGACTATGCATTGACTACCGGGCACTCAACGAGGTAACCGTCAAGAACAAATACCCCATTCCTTTAATTGCTGACTTGTTTGATCAACTTAGTGGAGCAAGGTACTTTTCCAAACTAGACTTGCGATTGGGGTATCACCAAGTGCCCAATGCGGAAGGGGATGAGCCCAAGACTACATGCGTGACACGCTATAGGTCGTACGAATTCTTAGTCATGCCCTTTGGCCTCACCAACACAGCAGCTACGTTTTTACTCTCATGAGCAAACTGTTCCACCCTTACTTAGACAGGTTCGTGGTTATTTACTTGGATGATATTGTTATATATAGCTATACCTTGGAGGAACATATACAGCACTTGAAGATTGTTCTCAAGGTACTAAGAGACAACCAACTCTATGTTAAGAGGGAGAAAGGCTCATTTGCTCAAGAGGAGGTGATGTTCCTTGGCCACAAAGTTGGGGGCGGAACCTTGGCAATGGATGGTAGCAAGGTGTGGGCCATCGAAGAATGGAGAGTTCCTACAAAGGTCACCGAGCTAAGATCCTTCCTTGGTTTGGTAAACTATTATCGGTGGTTCATCAAGGGATATTCGGCAAGGGCAGCCTCTTTGACGGACTTACTAAAGAAGAACAAGGCATGCTAACGTGCCTTTGAAGAACTAAAGGAAGCGGTGATGGAGGAACCCGTGCTTGCCTTGCCTGATTATGGCAAGCCATTTGAGGGGCACACCGATGCCTCTGACTACGCTATTGGAGCGGTGTTAATGCAAGAAGGACATCCCATTGCCTACGAAAGCCGCAAGCTGAACCACACAGAACGACACTACATGGTCCATGACAAGGAGATGACTGCAGTAGTACATTGCCTAAGGACGTGGCGTCACTACCTACTTGGCTCAAGTTTCGTCGTAAAAACTGATAATGTGGCCATTAGCTACTTTTAAACATAGAAAAAGCTAAGTCTTAAGCAAGGTAAATGGCAAGATTTCTTAGCGGAATTCGACTTTGACTTTGAGTACAAGCCAAGTAAGGCCAATTGTGTGGCGGACATGTTGAGTAGGAAGGCGGAGTTAGCCTCTCTTAGCCAGCCAGAAGGAGTACTATTGGATATAATCAAGGAAGGACTGGAGCCCAACCCTATGGCTAAGAGCTTGATTACCCTTGTATGGAAAGCAAGACACGACGCTTTTGGGAGAAGGACGGCTTGCTTTACGCCAAGAAGATAAGGCTCTATGTTCCTAAATGGAACAACCTACGGCAAAACCTTATCCATGAGTGCCATGACACAAAGTGAGTTGGTCACCTAGGGCAACGGTGCACACGGGAATTACTAGAAGCAGCATATTACTGGCCTTAGATGCTGGACGACATAGAGGCCTATGTGAAGACCTGTCTTGTGTGTCAACAAGATAAGGTGGAGCAGCAACAACCAAGGGGATTGTTAGTACTACCCATACCAAAACGGCCATGGGGAAGCTTATCCATGGACTTCATCAACGCGCTACCTATGTTGGAAGGATGCGGCTCTATCATGCTGATTGTTGACTGGTTCTCCAAGTATGCTACCTTTGTGGTAGCCCCTAGAGATTATACGACAGAAGAGGTGGCAAGGCTGTTCCTCAAGAACATCGTAAAGTATTGGGGTGTGCCACGTACGATCATCAGCGATCGAGACCCTCGCTTCACGAGGAAGTTCTGGACAGAGTTGTTCAAGTTGTTGGGTTTGGCGCTCCACTTTTCTACAAGCTTCCATCCACAGACTGATGAGCAAACCGAACACGTCAATAACTTGTTGGAGCTATACTTGAGGCACTTTGTGAGTGCCAACCAGAAGGATTGGACCAAGTTGATTGATGTGGCTCAGTTCTCTTATAATCTACAAAGAAGCGAGGTGACAAACCAAAGCCCGTTCGAGATAGCCACGGGACAACAACCCTTGACGCCACACACTCTCATGCCAGCATACACAGGGAGAAGTCCTTCGGCGTTTAAGGCTATATATATGTATATATATATATATATGTATATATATATATACAAGGCTTCTTCACAAGCTGCAAGAGAAGCATAGGCGCTCTAAAGGAGTGGCATGAGAAGATGGACGTAGCCAAGTCTTACTTTGACAAAGCCACAAAGAAGATGAAGAAATGGGTCGACAAAGACAGGCTACCAGAAAACTTCATGGTGGGCGACTTGGTACTTGTAAAGCTTGTGTCACAGCAGTTTAGGTCCCTAAGGTCGGTGTACAAAGGACTAGTTCATCGATATGATGGGCCATTCGAGATTGTAAGGAAGGTGGGCAAGGTATTGTATGAGGTAAAGCTTCCTCTCAAGCTCAAGATTCATCAGGTTTGCCATGCGAGCATGTTAAAGCCTTATCATGGAGACATGGAAGACCCAAGCCGTGGGACTTCAACTCGAGCACCTATGAGCGTCGTTACTTCTTATGAAAAGGAGGCTGAATACGTGATGACTGATAGAGTAATCAGAAGGCGAGGCATTCCTCCTTGTAGGGACTATCTAGTCAAGTGGAAGGGACTATTAGAGAGTGAAGCAAGTTGGGAACCAAAAGATGCACTATGGCAGTTCCAGGAGGTTATATAGAAGTTCCATGAAGAAGATGTGTCGAGGACTTTTGCAACTTAGGTGGGGGAGAATGTCACGACCAGCGACCCGCTCCTTCTACTAGACCCATGGGGTAGTAAGTTGGTCCATTATCTAGAAACCTCCACATTCTTTGTACATATGGATCTCTAGAAATCCCTACATTCTCTAGAATTCTCTTAGAAAGGGGAAATTCTCTAGACTACTCTACTAGAACATTCCTAACCGTTGGATCATAAACACTTGTACATATCTTAGCCATTCGTTGTATCCATTGGTGCCTATAAATAAGGATGACCTCATTTGGCCAAGGCACTCTGCACTCAAGCTTTGTAAGAGATCTTTGCAATAGAAGTTCTTTCTTTTAAAGCTCTCTTGTATTCTCTTCCTTTCTTAGGCTTACTTAGTGCTCAAGAAGACTTGTGAGTGTCTAAATGCCGGCACAGTTGGCTTAGTTACACTAAGGCCGTGACAGATGGCTCATAGTTTAGCTAATGATGCTCTCATTAATAGGCTTCTTCTAATTATGTTCTTATTTTCTCTTGTCAAGCTTACATTGTGAACACAATCAACAACCAATGAAAGAGCATGAGATCTCCATTAATTTTTGTTTTTGATGGTGGAATCAGGTGAAATCTATCTTGCCTCGTTAACCCTTACAGACCTTGTTAGATCCATATTTCTTAAGTTTTTTTTTTTTTTTTTCCTTTTTCCTTGTCACATTCATTTTTTTGGGTTTTGATAATTGAATTGGGATCCTCTGTAGTGAGGCCAGCCTTGTAGTGAGGATCCACCCACTCAAAGTGGATCAGCGTGTATCCCGATGCACTTTGAGTGCATTGGGATGTGTCCCAATCCACTTTGAGTAGCTGGGATCCTCACTACACAGATATAGATGGCCTCATTACAGAGGATCTCGTTTCTTGCTAATCTTAGAGAGAAAAAATAGTAAACCTCTGGCAGTGGCAGCTGAGCCCTTATGGACCTTATTAGATCCATATTTCGTAAGTTTTTTTCCTTTTTCCTTGTCACATTCCTTTTTTGGGTTTTGCTAATCATAAAGAGAAAAAATAGTGAACCTCTAGCAGCCGAACCCTTATTTGAGGATAATATATAATTGGACTGTGACATCATGGAATCCCAAGGTTGGCTTCCGGTGTTTTTTCTCCCTTAGGCTTTGTTTAGCTGTCAGGGAAAGGGAAATATTTTAAAGGGAAGTGAAATATATTTTACAACGAAAATATTTTTTATGTTTGCTTGTCAAAAAAAAAAATTTACATTGTATAATAAATTTTACTTTGAACCTTAACTTTCACATTTATTTCCCGTCTGTAAAACGAAGTAAAATTAAAACCCATTGTGGACTCTCGATTCTCAACATTTTGAAAAACAAAAAAGACTCGACTTTCTTCTCCTCTCTACGACTTGGCTTATGAGACAAAACCCTAGATTCTTGCATCTTCTCCCTATTCCTCTACGTTTTCGTTTTTGCGTCTCTCTCTTGGGAAAGCAACAATCGTTCTTCTTGCGTTGCTCTCTCGACTTCTCACAAGAGTGGACTCTTCTCTCCCTGTGATTCCTGCTAGAATCTCTTCCAGTGAACCAAGCATTCCGCTTCTCTCTCTGGTAATTTTTTCTCTTTGTCTGTGGACGACTTTTTGTAATGAAGCCATGAAGGTGCTTCGACTTCTGGTAATTGTTCTTATTGTTTTAGTTCTCTTTCGGGTCTTTGCTTCTTTTTTGTTTCCATGTGTATTCATTGTTAAATGCCATAACTGAGTTTTAGGATATGCACACTGTAGGATGGCTACTGCAGTTCGTTGGATTGCAAAGCACAGTACACCTTGCCTTCTGAAGGCACTTGCCGAATGGTCTAACTACAATGTCAAGGTGCATTCACATCTACTATTAACTAAAATGATTGTAAA
Source organism: Protea cynaroides (assembly GCA_028583415.1). Lineage (NCBI taxonomy): Eukaryota > Viridiplantae > Streptophyta > Magnoliopsida > Proteales > Proteaceae > Protea > Protea cynaroides. The sequence goes on from CM053265.1 coordinate 64,060,052, forward strand.
GGAATGGGCTCTGTTTACCCAGGCCCATTACCAATTCATTTAAGTGATTAAGTATTTAAGTGTTTAGTGATGGGCCTGATTATTCAAGACAAATACCGATTTAATTAAGAGCCCATGTGGCCTACCTATCTCTTTTCTATCCGTCTCTTATCCTTCTTTTATTTAGTTTGTAACTAGGACTCTGACTTGTAGAGTCCTAGATCTGTTTATTTGTTAGTTAGTTTGTAACTAGGACTCTTTACTTATTATCCTAAATCTGTTTAGTTAGTCTTTTCAACGTCTATAAATAGTGGCTAAGAGAAGAGGCTAAAAACAATCGATCCTGCCTCCTCTCTCTCCTTTATTTCTCTCTCTCTCTCTCTCTCTCTCTCTCTCTCTCTCTCTCTCTCTTTCTCTCTCTTTTGGTTTTACTGTTTCTAATTTTGAATTTTGTAACATGGTATCAGAGCTGGTTTGAGAGTCGTTTAATGCTCTTGGTTTTGGTGTGCAGCCATCATTGCTGCCCTTGATCTATAATCAGATCAGATCTGATTGCTACTAAAATTCTTGCTACTGTCCATAATCTGATCGACATTGCTTTACTGCTACTGCAACCAGATCCGAATTTAGATCAGATCTGATTGGCGCTGGGTTCCTGCTACTGTCCATGATCTGATTTACATTGCTCTACTGCTATTGCAACAAGATCTGAAATCAGATCATATCTGATTGCACTGAGTTCCTGTTGCTGTCCAAGATCTGATAGATATTACTCTACTGCTACTACAACCAGATCTGAAATCAAATCAGTTCTGAATGCTACCAAGTTCCCACTGCTGTCCAGAGAATCAGATCGATACTACACTACTCCAACTGCAACCAGATTTGATCTAATTGCTACTGAGTTGCTACTATCAAATCTACTACTACTACCTTTGCTAACTTTGCTCGTGTTAGCACCTACTACCTCTTTTCTTACGGAAGAGCCTACTATTACTAGGTTCGTAGTGACCTATACTGTGCTACTACTACTGCAAACTACTACTACTTGGTTTACAGTGACCTATACTGTGCTGCTACTACTACTATTACTGCTGCCACGACTACTGCTACTACTACTACTACTACTACTACTACTACTATTACTGCTGCTACTGCTGCTACATTGTTCCCAGCTGAAATTCACACATTCCCCCATGCTCCAGCTTGAGGGGGAGTGTTAATTAATATTATTGTAAAGGAATGGGTTTGTTTAGCCAGGCCCACTACCAATTACTTTAAGTGATTAAGTATTTAATTGTTTAGTGATGAGCCTGATTATTCGGGCCCAATACCGATTTAATTAAGAGCCCGTGTGGCCTACTTATCTCCTTTACTACTTATCTCTTATCCTTCTTTTATTTAGTTTGTAAGTAGAATTCTGACTTGTAGAGTCCTAGATTTGTTTATTAGTTATTTAGTTTGTAACTAGGATTCTATCTTGTAGAGTCCTAGATTCTTACTTGTAGAGTCCTAAATATGTCTTGTTAGTCTTTTCAACATCTATAAATGGTGGCTAAGAGGAGAGGCTATAAACAATTAATCCTCCCTTCTTTCTCTCTCGGTTTTACTATTTTCTAATTCTGAATTTTGTAATGTATACCAATTAACATAAGTTTCTAATTCATGTATTTGGCCGGGTCCTCTTTTCATTTCATTAAAAATGTTGTAATTGTAAGTTTATCTTAGTAAGTTGTTAAAGTCAAAATTGGTAGGCTAAGATAAAAGTCTTTGGTAGGTAAGGTAAAAATCAATATTGGTATGCTAAGTCACCATAGTCATCATATCATATTTATGATCAGTAATTAGTCATCATACAATATTTATGATGAGTGGTTGGTAGATAGTAGTTGGTTGGTGTATTTATGTAAAAGCAAATTTCTTTTCCTATAAATAGAGAAGGCCTCTGTCATATTTTGATAAGCCAAGCATTCTCACTTTATTATTTCACGATGGTATCAGAGCTAGGATCAATATTGATATCCTAACTCTAATGCTATTAGCCACGAAACCATAAGCACCGCCCACTACCACCGCCTTTCTCTTTTTAGTGCCACCAGTCACCGCCGCCAGACCCCGTCTTTTTCCTTTCTCTCCTACTTGGTCTTGCGTCGCCTCCCACCGCCGCTTTGGTCTCTTTCCTCTTTACCCTTGGTGGTGAGTTTTTTTTTCTCCCACCAAGGGCCTCTTACACCATGCAGATCTAGATCACAAGTTGAATCGTGATTTCTTAATGCTTTCTGTAGAAGTTGGTATGTCGAGTTGAAACTTCAGGATATTTGTCTACATGTGCCTTTTTTGTGACTGGCGTTGACAGCAATCATGTCTGAGATTTCATCTGCCTCAACTGGACAGGAAGGAGTCCTTTCTCGTGACCTTTCTTCCTTCCCTACTTGCTCCATCAAGTTAGATGGAAGCAATTATCTGATGTGGTCGCGTCCATGTTATCTTGCTATTGGTTCTCGTGGTCTTTCTGGCTATCTTATAGGGGACACTATTAAGCCTACCGCTACTGGTCCTTCTCAGGATAAATGGGTTACCTCCAATTATTTGGTCATGTCATATCTTATCAACTCCTCAATTTATTTCTAGGGGTTATCTTCTTCTTGACACTGCCGCTCAAATCTGGAAGACTGCTACATCCACTTATTCTCAAGTTGGTAATGCTGCCCAATGTTATGAACTCCGGAAGAAGATTCACGAGACCAAACAAAAGGAGTTATCTATTTCCCAATATTATTCCACTCTACGAGGTATGTGGGAAGAGTTGAATTTTTATGGTTTTTTGACTGCAATCTGTGATACAGATGCAACTGCCTTTAAAAAGTAGGAGGACAACCTTCGGGTTTTCAATTTTCTTGCTGGTCTCAATATTGAGTTTAATCAGATTAGGGCTCATCTCCTTAATCATGATCCGTTACCCTCCCTCGAGCAGGCCTATGCTATGGTGTCTTCTGAGGATAGTTGCCGCACTGCTCTAGTTCTCCCTGTGACACAAGAACGCTCAGCTCTCTATTCTGGCTCGGGTTCCTCATCTCGTGGAGGTCTGACTCACGGTGTTAGTAATCGTTCTGCCTCTGATAAGGTTCCTATGAAGTGTGATTTCTGTGGGAAAGAACAACATACTCGAAACAAGTGTTGGAAATTACATGGCCGTCCTGTTGGGGAAATCTGCCACGCCACCAATAAAACCGCGACACTTAGGACTCAATCAGCAAGCCACATGGACGTTCCTGATTGGATATAAGAGAACATCCTCATGAATCCGAACACATGAGTGAAGGGCAAAAACGGTATTTAAGGAAAAAATACTATTCACTATAAATAGACCAAATCCCGAGAATTCAGGTACAAAAACATTAATTACTCATCCTTGGGATTCTCGCTCTGACACCTAGGACTGAGAATCTCTTACTTACCCCATTTAAATATTGTTGTGGGCTCGGATACCGAGCCCATCGACTGTTCACAGAGCCCTAACTTGAGCATCGGAGTGGACCCGGGGCCATAGGCCCGCCTCCCCCTTGTCTTTGCTTGTCTTGCAGGTCTAGTCAGCGTGGTGGACCTCGGATACGGATTAGGGCCGAAACAGTTTGACGCCCACCGTGGGGCTCTAAGCGATTTGACGTCGGAAGATAAAAGTCAAAGGGAAATCCTGAGGTATGAGCCCAAGGAGAACAAGAAGTCATATGGTCAATCCCGACCCCCCTTTAATTGAACAACAGTCGGCCAACCACGAAGATGGAGATAGGTCGGAACTTAGACCGCAAAGGGAGAGAGGGAAGAGAGCAGCAAATCAAGTGCCCCCATCGGAGGCATTCATCACATATTCGAGACCATGGCTCAGCAGCTCGAAGTATTAACTAGATTCGTCCAAGGACTTCAGCCTCCAGTCGCTGAGGCTACTTCTCGTCCACCAGTAGGAGTCATCCCTCCAATCGACCCACATAAAGAGCTTGACCTCCCGCCGGAACCTCCTTGGGATCGTCCTGGGCAATACAGAGGTAGACCCATTAGAGATGGGACTAGAGCGCACCCGGGTCCGGAAGTAAGTGGAACGGGATCAACCTCACAGCATGGGAGGATACCTGTTCGAGAGAGGTTAGGCCCACTGCCGAAAGCAGCACTTGGGCGAGGTGAAGATGCCTTGGAAGAACTTTTGGTTCCGTGACAAGCGCCGCTACCAGAGGTCGTCATAGGTGCAGAGGACAAGCAGAATGGGCCCATGGATCCAGACGTAGCCGCAAAGATAGCGGACCAGTTAGCACTCTTACACCGGAAGGTCGAGACAATGGAAAAGGCTGGTATGACCCCGGATTAAGACAAGGATTACTCTATGGACAACTTTCTTACTGATATTTTTATGAGGGTCCCCTTGCCAAAGTGGTTCAGCATGCCGCCCGTGGATTCCTACGATGGATCCACCAATCTGGTCGAGCATTTGAACAATTTTGTGGGGCGATGGTCCTCCACACGAACCCAGATGCGATCATGTGTAGGGCCTTTCCCCTCACTCTAAAAGGTACGACCCGGATGTGGTTTAACAACCTGCCTCCGAGATCGATCGACTCTTTCAAGAACATGGGAAAGCTGTTCAGAATGCATTTTCAAGGAAGTAGGGTGTAGCGGAAGATAAACACACATTTCATTGACATGAGGCAAAGGCCTGATGAGACTCTGCGGGCTTTTTTGGCCAGATTCAACTTAGAGGTGCTCCAGGTAAAGAACATAGAAGAGTCAGTTCACTTCACTACTTTGAGAGCGGCGGCTGTCACTGATCTACAGCTCAGATTCTCCATCGCCAAAAAGGAACCGGCCGACTTGCAAGAGCTCTTGGCTCGGTGTGAGAAGTTCGCCACCGCTAATGAAATCTACGAAGCCAACAAAGGCTTAGTCGACGTTCCAAGCAAGCGAACAGACGAAAGAGGAGACCTCATACGACCAGGGGAGCACAAGAAGTCGAGAAGAGAGGAAGCTAGAGCTCGCGGCATAATCCATAAGAAATTCAATGATTACACTCCGCTCAATAGGCCCCTTAGAGACGTCTACACGCTCATTGCTAAAGACGGATATCTCCAAAGGCCTCAGAAGATTTTAACCGAAGCACGGCAAAGAAATCCAAACAAGTATTGTCAATACCACTGCGACATTGGTCATACCACCGATGAATGTTGGAACTTGCAGGCGAAAATCGAAAACCTCATTAGAAGAGGATATTATAAGCAGTATGTGGATCACAATGCCCCAAGGGTACCGGCAACACCAGGGGAGGACCGGAGGAGACCACCCCTCCCACCACAGGAGAGAACTCCCGAAAGGGAGCAGAGAAGGATAGAAAGAGAGAACCCAGGAGGGTAGAGAGAAGAGAAGATCGAAGAGATCCTCCAAGAGAGGAAAGAAGAAGAGACAGGGCGGACGAGCCCCAGTATCCGGACAGATGTCCTGAGCAGCAACCACGTCAACAGGGAGAGAGGCGAGAAAGAGGACAAACCCCGAAAAATAGGGATGTCGGTGTCCTCTGCTGTCAGTTTGCCTTTACCCTTGGCCCAACCCCTCAACAAGTGCATGAAATGGGAAGGGTATTAAACTCCTTAGAAACAAGGGGGAGAACCCGACTCAGGATCGACATTAGGCTCCCACTGCAACGTCAGGACCAGACTCGTCCGCTGCCACCATTGCTAGTCCTTGATCCACCCCCAACAGTAGACTTGCCCTATGATTATGTGGGTACCATCAAAATTACGGAGCTAGGGTATGTCCCACCAAGCAGGAAGCAAGCATCGAGAGTACCAGAGATCAAGTCGGTACAAAAAGAGGGTACAAAAATTGACTGACCCTCCTTGGCCGAGGCGGCCACCTCAGCCATGGTCGAAAATTTAAAGTATGACCCCTCTAAGCAAGGGCGAAAAGCGATGACTATCACTAGGGGACCCGCAACTGGCAATACATCCGCTAAGGCACAAAAGGCCTATGCGAGGAGTGTAAAATCTACAGAGTGGCCCGGTAAGAGGGCTCGCACAGGAGACTTCCTGACCTTCAGCGCGAAGATTTGTGCGGCCTAGAACTACCTTATGAAGACGCCATCGTTATCACCCTGCGGATAGAAGACAACGATGTCCATAAGATAATGGTTGACACCGGCAGTTCCGCTGACATCATATATTGGCAGGCCTTCCGGCGTATGGAAATTCCCCCCGAGCGTCTATTACCCGTGAATTACCCCTTGGTTAGTTTTTTGGGTGATCTCGTTACAGTAAAGGGATCCATCCGGTTGCCCGTCAGGGCTGGCGGTTACCCTAGAGAATCTAGGGTCATGATGAACTTCCTGATAGTCGATGTCCCGTCTTCTTACAATGCATTGCTGGGGAGACCAGGTATGATTGCACTTAGGTCGGTTCCCTCTCCATACCATTTGGTAATCAAATTCCCCACGCCTAAAGGAGCCGGGGAATGTCGGACAGACCAGCTTGTCTCACGAAAGTGTTACTCTGCCGAACTCACCGATTATAAAATACCAGTCTAGGCCTTGCAGGTCACGTTGAGGATTTGCGGGACGATCCCAAGCAACAGAGAGGGACCCCCGCCGAAGATCTAATCCAACTCCCTCTGGTGGAAGGAAATCCAGAAAGGATGATCTAGATAGGGTCGTCGCTCACAGAACCGCGGAGAACAGAGCTGATAAATTTCTTAAGGACGAATGCAGACATTTTTTCCTGGTATGCAGCCGATATGCCCAGAATACCGTGAGAAATTGCACAACATTGCTTGAATATTGATCCTCGGCACCGGCCGTACGACAAAAGAAGAGAACGTTTGCTGCATCTCGGCAGCGTTTCATCGACGATGAAGTCAAGAAATTATTACAGGCTAGATTCATCAGAGAAATCCATTATCCAGAATGGCTTGTAAACGTCGTCATGGTTCCCAAGACGGGAGACAAATGACGAATATGCATTGATTTCACAGACTTGAACAAAGCATGCCCGAAGGACAGTTTCCCCTCCCTCGGATCGACCAGCTGATCGATGCTACTGTTGGACATGCGCAGTTGAGTTTCATGGATGCCTACTCTGGCTACAATCAGATCCGAATGCACCCGACCGATGCAGAGAAAACTGCCTTCGTCACCAATCGAGGCCTTTTCTGCTACGATGTTATGCCTTTTGGTCTCAAGAATGCTAGGGCCACGCATCAAAGACTGGTAAACAAGATATTCAAAAGGCAGATCGGAAGGAATGTAGAAGTGTACGTTGACGACATGCTCGTGAAGAGCCTAGTTGGCGGCGATCATGTTAAGGACCTGGAGGAAGCATTCGGAGTGCTACGGCAGCACAGAATGCGCCTCAACCCTGCCAAATGTGCATTCGGAGTCGTTTCTGGAAAGTTCCTCCGATTCATGGTATCCAACCGCGGTATTGAGGCCAACCCCACAAAGATTACAGCCATTCTCAGTATGCCGGCGCCGACTAGAGTAAAGCAAGTACAAGAACTTACTGGACGAGTGGCCGCACTAAGCAGATTCATGTCTCGCTCGGTAGACAAATGTCTCCCCTTTTTCCAGACTCTTAAGGGCAACATGACCTTTAAGTGGACCGTCGAATGCCAACACGCGTTTGAGGCACTAAAGGCTTATTTAGCATCTCCTCCGCTCTTGGTTAAGCCCGAGGTTGGAGACTTATTGGAGCTATACTTCGCAGTATCTTCAAAGGCGGTAGCGCCGTACTTATCAAGGAGGCAGATGGCGCACAACGATCGATATACTTTGTCAGTAAGATTCTATTGGAGGCTGAAACTTGATACAAGTTCATCGAGAAAGTTGCTCTAGCACTGGTAATGTCAGCAAGAAAGCTCTGGTCCTACTTCCAAGCACACTCCATCAATGTCCTAACTGATCAGCCTCTGAAGAAAATTTTAACGAAGCCAGACGTCTCTGGCCGGGTGATCAATTGGGCTGTCGAATTAAGAGAATTCGAATCAGTTACAAGCCTCGCATAGCCATTAAGGCCCAAACCTTGGCCGATTTTCTAATCAAATCATCTCTTCCTAGAAAGGCAGAGGAAGGAGCAGAAAGCCAAGGCAAAGAAAGCACTTTGCAACCATGGACCTTATTTGTCGATGGAGCCTCGAACAAGACCCAGTGTGGTGCTGGTTTCATACTCACTGGCCCCGAAGGCTTTTAGATTCGATATGCCCTTCGGTTCAAGTTTCAGGCGTCAAACAATGCGGCCGAGTATGAAGCCTTGATCGCCGGACTACGCCTGGCCAAGGCAGTAATGACAAGAAGGATCGAGGCGTCCAACGACTCTCAATTGGTGGTACGACAGGTAAATGGGGAGTACGAGGCAAAGAAAGTCAATATGGTAGCATACTTGCAAAAGGTACAAGAGGCAGCCTCAGTTTTTGATAGTTTCACCCTGAACCACATACTTAGGGATCAGAACACACAGGCAGATGCCCTTTCCAAATTGGCCACCTCGGACTTATCAGACCTTGATCACTTGGGGGGTAAACGAATACCTTACTATACTCAACGGTGGATCCAAATTCCAAAATGGTAATACCAGCCCCGGCGGAACCATCATGGATAGATCCAATTTATTCATTTCTCGGAGGGCCTCCCGGGAGAAAGAAAGGAGGCTAGGCGGATACAATCCAAAGCCACCCATTACGTAGTGGAGGCAGATACTTTGTACAAAATGGTAATACCAGCCACGGCAGAACCATCATGGATAGATCCAATTTATTCATTTCTCAGAGAAGGCATCCTCCCGGGAGAAAGAAAGGAGGCTAGGCGGATACAATCCAAAGCCACCCATTACGTAGTGGAGGCAGATACTTTGTACAAAAAAGCCTTTACGTTCCCCCTAATGCGATGTTTGCGCCCATCAGAAGCAGCTTTGGCAATCAAGGAGGTACACGAAGGAATTTGCAGAGCCCATCAAGGGGGAGAGTCCTCACTCATAAAATCTTACGACAGGGCTACTATTGGCCAAAAATGAGGAAGAAATGCATAGACTACGTCAAAAGATGTGGGAAGTGCCAGTTGTATGCCCCAGTTCCCCATCTCCCAGCAGCCCCCCTGAGGTCAATTGAAGCAGCCCCAATTCCCTTTGCCACCTGGGGAATGGACAATCATGGGTCCTTTTTCCCCCTGCTTGCTATCAAAGAAAATTCATCATCGTCGCGGTGAACTATTTTATCAAGTAGGCTGAGGCAGAGGCAGTATCCAGCATCCCAGAAAGCATAGTCCGTAAGTTTTTTAAAAAATTTATTGTCTATCGCTACGGTGTTCTTCGGGTGCTAATCACTGACAATGGCAAGTAGTTTGACAACAAGGCCTTCTTCAACTTTTGTGAAGAAAACCATATTGATCATCGCCATGGGTCGGTGAAGCACCCCCAGACCAGCAGACAAACAGAGTCCACCAACAAGATTTTGCTCAAAGGGATCAAGACTCAGTTAGAGGGTGCAAAAGGTCGATGGTTAGATAAACTGCCACACATCTTATGGGCGGATTGAACAAGCCCCAAGACAGCCATTGGAGAATCACCGTTCATATTGGCCTTTGGCACTGAAGCAGTTGTCCCCTTGAAAGTACGGATCCCCTCATACAGGGATCACCAATTATGACCCTACCTCTAATGAAGAAGGGTTGCGAACAAATTTGGACCTCCTAAAGGAGGCCAGAGATCAGGCCCAAATCCGGATAGCTGCTCAACAGCAACAAGTTGCCAAGCATTACAATAAGAGGGTCCATGAAAGATCATTCAGGGTCGGGGACCTTGTTCTCCGAAGCACAATCGCCTGTGATCCAACCAATCAAGGGAAGTTAGCCCCAAACTGGGAGGGACCATATCAAGTCACTCAAGCACTTCGGGACGGCGCTTATCATCTTGTGGACATGGAAGACAAGGTAATACCTCGAGCATGGATGCAGAACATCTCCGTCCATTTTACCAGTAGTAAGAGGAAGGCCAGTGACGGAGGAAATGCTGACCCGAGGTGTGGAAGGAGATTCCTCCCCATCATCAGGAAAAGGGGGAGCCTCCCCCTCGAATACCCAGCTGCCGAAAGATCTCTGTCTTCTTCTTCCACTATATCCGTCGACATCTTGACAGGCTTCAGGCACTCGGCATCTGCGTAGTCCACCCCTGGCACCCTCTCATCCACATAATCCTTCAACGCCTCGGCACCTTGGGTGAAACTGTGGATAAAGTTTTTTCCCACCAGCTCCTTGAATGCCTCTGATTTCTGATATAATCGGACGACCCCAGCGGCAATGGATCGAGCTTTGAGAAATCCCCCCTTATACTTGGTTGCCCGATTTTTAGAAAAAACCTCGCAGATAGACTTCAGCTTGGCAATGCGTTCCTTGTTCAACTTCTCCACCTCCCGCTGGCTGACCCTCTCCTCCCGCAATGCCTCCACCTCGGCTCGCAGTTGAGCGTTCTCAGCAGTCACAGATGTAACCTCCTGCTCTTTGGAATGAAACTGCGTCCTGGCTTCTTCCCTTTGTTTCTCCGTCAGATGCAACTTCTGATCCATCTTGCTTAAGTCCTTCGCCATTTTTTTGACACGCTGCTTTAAGGTCTCCATATACACACCAAGCTGTAAAAAACAAAAAGAAAAAGGACTGTTATACATCACCAATACGGATCGAAAACACAGGAAAAAAGGGAGAGTAGAAAAAGACAGCAGCTTACTGACACTGCGAAAGTATCGGCTCCAGATATCACAGATGGAGTGGGGAGGTCCTGCACCAACTCCCAGTCGTGAGGAAGAATGGCCCCCTTCATCAATTCACGGGCGGCACGTATATCGCCCATGGCCGTGTCATCATCGGTCAGAGCCCAATCGGGCCAAAAAACTTGTTCATCACCAGTCTTTCTCCTCGGTAAGGGGCCAATCAGGGGAATCCGTCGGAACTTGCTCATATCCCCTCCTTATCCTAGGTACTCCCTCGGCCTCGACGACTGCGGTGCGGATTGTTGTTGTGAACGTTGAGGGGTAGCATGCCTTTCCCTTCCTGTCCCAGCAGTTTCCGCAAGTGCAAGTGTCATACCCCAATTCCGGCTGAACCAGAAGTGTGAGTGAACCATCACTGAACCAACAGTTCACAACAGGATCTCAATAAGACCGTGTCCACTCATACAAACCATTGCACATAACCAAAATCAGAATATAATTAAATACAGCGGAACTCTTAAATAAAATTAACTGAGTGATCTATTGATAAATTTAATAAAATATCTAGTTATTCAAATACCGAAACATAATTAAATATCCTTACATCAATTGTATCTTCAACCAAAAATAATTAAAATAAATTAAATCAAATCTTAGAGGTATACGCAGAAAGGGCACTCGCATGAAGCGTCATGCTCGTCCTATCCTGCTTGCACGTCCAAAGCAGCAACACCTCCGTACGCCGGAGCATTCAGGTAATCCTTTACCGTATAACCTCCTGCATCAACATCTAAAAATAGTGTATACACAAGGGTGAGCTCACAACTTAGCTCAGTAAGACAATCAGACAATGCAACAAACATATGCATGAGTAACATTCACATCATGGTCTAGTTTTAAGTTTGCAATGTGCTATAGAAAGGATTGGCGGCCACCGCACCTCTATACACGAGTGTGTGAAGCCGCCCAATGGATCAAGCACCACTGTCGTCCCACATGCACCCTACCATGAAATAGAGATAGAGCTAAAGCGTTCGGATCAAACATCGCCAACACTTCCCCTGATACCCTATCCATACCAACACGTAAGCACCTATTGGCGAGGGCTTGCAAACTAGGCTCGCAACTAACCAATCCTATATGTCATCACAGTAGGCCCTATGCCAGCGCAGCTCCTTACGGCATAGAGATAGAGCTAGAGTCTAGTGGCTAGGCCAGAGACCACAGTGCCACTTCCTCCCCCTGATACCCTACCCGCACCAAGCATGCTAAGACAGAACGATACGAAAAGGTGTTAGTGTGAGGAATGATCCCAGACCCTTGGCCCTTCCCATTCCACACACCAACGAAAACAATCACATGCCTAGCAGTCACATCCTAGCATAACGAGTATGCATGGACAATAATGATAACTGAAAGTAAAGGATGACATGTGAGTATGCACAAACATCAGTCCACAAAGTCATATTTATTAACAACGATTTACTGTTTATTAAATTATTAGGGTTTAGGTCTGATTCCCTTACCTGACGCTTGTTTGATAGCTTGCTCTGGGTCATAGAATCCAAACTTGCTATCACAAGGTCCTACACATGTTAGGGTTGAATTAAAATTAGTTTCTTAGGGTTTACGTTGGTCGGAAAATCAATTGGGTAAAAAAACACTCCTCACAGAGCATACCGGTCGTAGTACCGGAAGCGGCACTGTGGGGAAAGGTGCGACCGGTATGGTCGATCGGTCCCCACAGACCAGTCTCCTGGAGGTACTCATATGGTGCGACCGGTATGGTCAATCGGTCCCCACAGACCAGTCTCCTGGAGGTACCGGTTGTAGTACCGGTCGCATATGGTCCGACCGGTATGTCTCCGGAAGACCATACATTCGGTTCTCACCTTTCGTCGGTCACCCCTTAATGATCCTAGGGTTTCTCCCACACATTCTAGGTCTGAGCACTGAGTTAGAGTTGTTTCCAACTCCATTCAAGTCCTAGTTTCGATGATCTTCAACCTAGAACTTGAATCTAGGGTTTACCGACTAGATTAGGGTTTGTCGGCAAAAACAGGGTTTAGATCAATACCTCGCTTTGCATGGTATTGATCCAAACATGACTAACCATCCTAAAACGACTAAAGTAGAGGAAGGTTTAAGCACTTACTGTTGGTTCGTGGTAATGTGTTCTTCGTCCAACGGCAATGGCGGCTTTTCCCTCTCCTTCTTAGTTTCTTCTCCTTCTTCAACCTCTTTCTCCTCTCTAGGGTTTGTGAGGATTAATGGAAGAGGTTTTAAAAGGTTTAAGGGTCCTTATATAGGCTAGGGTTAGGTTTAGGAAGCCTCCTAACATTAGGAAAGTCCTTCGGTTTAAAATGGAAAGTGGGACGCGTAGAGATCCTTTTCCGGATCTAAGTCTGCGCAGGCCATACCGGTCGACCGTCGACCGGTACCATAGACCGGTACCATCGACCGGTATGAAAGTTATATCATGTAATTTTGTTCGTTTTCATACCTGGTTGTCATTCGCTCGTCCCGTCCGGTCCGATGATGATTGGAAGACCTGATACGACATGAATTAAAGGTTTAGATTGGGTTCGTGGAGTGCGGGTCTTACAGCAAGAACCGCCTCAGAAGTTGTGACTGCGGCCCCCTTCCCTGAAAAGTCAAGAACACGGTACCGAGGAGTTAGGCATGGCATAGATACGAGCTGCGTCGGCCAAAGCAGAATCAGGTGATGTCTTACGTGATCTCTTCAGAGTCCTCCTTGTAGCCTCCCCTCGACGCTGCGTCTCTCCTGCGCTGTCCGCTTGTCATGGTCGGCCCTCGACCTTTTCTCCTCGGCTTCCCATTCTTTGGCAGCCTCCTTCCTGCGCAGCTCCATAAGATACTCCTTCAACAAAATCACTGCAGCATACACAAACAGAATCAGCCAGGAGTTGGTATGCAGACAACAACATACATATCAATAAAGAAAATACTCACACAGCTTGTTTTCATATAAAAATAATGGGTTTCTCAGATCGGAGACGCGGAGGGGAGTCCCCTCCGACAAGCGGGCACGCCGCAGAAGCTCGAACTCTAATGGCTGAAGCGGCACATCGGTATTAAGAAATTTGGCATTTAGTTTCACCCACACGTTTTCCAACACCACAATCTCGCCTCGGATATAAAAGAATTTGTTCTTCCAAAGTTTAATGGACGTGGGCTTATCCGCAAGGATGTCACCATAGTCGGGCTTCTTTGCAAAGTAGTACCACCCCGACTTGCAATAGTCATTGAAGGTAAACATGGCCGGAACATATTTAGGGTCGGCCTCTGCCCCAAATTCTTAAAATACACTATGAATGCCATCATGTTCTTCTACGAGTTCGACATCAATTGGATCGGTGCGACCTTATAATACCCCAAGATATCGGCCACTAGCCGCGGTATGGGCACACGGAAACCAGCCTTAAACATCTCCAGATTCACACAAAGTTCTGACCGACGGTTCCAGCAGGCCCTATCACCTGGGTCGAGCATCCGGATCTCCACATCAGCAGGTATCTGATAATGTTCTCGAAGACTGGAAAATTCAGCTGCTGTAAGGAGGAAAACTTCCTCTCTCGCGTTAAATTTAAGAGGGGGATCAGCCTCCTCGCGAGCCTCGTGAATCACCTCGGCACCCAGTTCATGAGTCGACACCCCAACCGCTAGTTCTTTTCTTGTGTCGAAATAATAATGATTTTTAGTCTCCTTCGTCACTGGAGTAGGTTCTATTAGTTATTAGTATAGAAATATTGAAAAGATTTGCATAATGTCTCATTCATAAAATAGATTGATTCTTTATTTTCTTTCTTCTGACTTCGGAAATGGGTTGGATTGGTATTATCCTGGATACGCCAAAATCGTTTTATCAGATCTAATGTACTTATTCGATTTAAGAAGGACCTTATGTCAGAATTGAGAAATTCTATGGCTCGAATCTTTAGTGTTCTCTTATTTATCACCTGTGTCTACTATTTAGGTAGAATGCCGTCACCTATTGTCACTAAGAAATTGAAAGAAACCTCAGAAACGGAAGAAAGGGGGCAAAGTGAAGAAGAAACAGACAGAGGAATAGAGATGGAATGGAGCTTGTGTTTGCTCTTGATCTAAGGCCGGGGCAGGAGTCAACAACAAGGGCTAGGGAGAGGGAGGGAGGAATAATATAATAGGAGGGCCAGCTCTTTCAGACCCTTAATTGGATAGAGGCCAATAGTCCGAATAAAGATCCATTTTTTATTTTTGGCCTCGAAACAGAAACTCTTGTAAGGGCCCATCCAAGCATGATAGTGGTATGTGGCCAATCCTAGCTACTATCAAGTGAAGAACCATGTCACGAGCAATAACTGACGCCTGTAGGAGCTTCCTCCAAGACCAAGAAGCATCAGACGAGACCTTCAAACACCAGAAATTTCTTCTTTTTTTTTTTTAAGAAAATTTGAGCCGCACGTAGCCCACAAGGATTTGTTGCCTGCAGGGCCCACACATGTCTTCATATAGCTGAAATATTACAATCTTCGAGATTACGTGATCCTAATCCACCTTCTGCTTTAGACTGTATATAGTAGACCAGCTTACGTGATGAATTTTCTTCTTCATGTCTGGTCCGGACCATCAAAAAGTATTACATCTCTGATTGATAGCTGTAATCATTTTCTTGGGAAAGATGAAGCAATTCGACCAGAAAACTTAAATACTGTTGAGAACAGACTTGATGAGCTCCAAACGTCTAGTCCAGAGGACCCTTCCTTTCCAAGATTGGTTCTCTTACAAATCTTTTCCCTTAGGGGCGGAGCACTCCATCTTCTTGGGGGGGGGGGGGGGGGGGCGCTGGGGTCGGGGGGGGCTGTGGGGGGGGTCAGCTGGTTTTTTTTTCCCTAGAGTAACTTTTATCCGTTGAGCGATGGCCCTTCCACTCGGCACCGTCGGATCACTAAGGCCGACTTTCGTCCCTGCTTGACGGGTGGGTCTTGCAGTCAAGTTCCCTTCTGCCTTTGCACTCGAGGGCCAATCTCCATCCGGCCCGAGGAAACCTTTGCATGCCTCCATTACCTTTTGGGAGGCCTATGACCCATAGAAAGTATCTACCTAAGCCTGGGATCACTGAATAGGATAGAATCGAAGAATCCTATTCACTATCTAAGACTCAAAGTCAAAGACAAAAGATCTATCATATACCTCTATTCTGAAATGGGTTTGTCACTCTTTTTCACATACACCGGGAGAAAAGGTGACGATAGCAAGCCCCTCCCCAGCCGAAGAGCCTCCAGGACAAGGGGGCAGCGGTCAACCATCCACTCTGGAGATTCATATTTATCAATTGATCTCCACGTCCTCCCAGTTCGCTAAGTAGACTCACTCTACCGAGGGGCAACAAAGGCTGGGACTATTTTTGCCAAAAACACGGTGGAGATGACCTATCATCCTACCCAGATGCGGATTGGACTTGTTGTCCAGACGACAGACGATTCCTCTGAGGCGCAGGCGGTCTTTTTGGGAAGAACTGAAACAATGGAGCGGCAAAAAGCAAAGAACGGTTTCGGATCGGCGCGAACAAAGTATAGAGCCATGGTGGCAACGGGAGGCGGAGGTTACTTGGTTGAGATATTTTCCGAATGGCCGTATCAAAAAAGTCCCCTGTAACTAAAAGTATAGTATTGTGATAACAAGAGTGCCATCCACCTATCGCCAAATCCTATGTTTCATGCTAGAACCAAGCACATAGAGATAGACTCTCATTTTTTCATACAGAGGGCCGAAGACCTTTCTAATCTGTCCCGAGTAGTGGCGTTGCGTATTTGAAGCATTCTGCCAGCCATCATCTCCTAGATTTTTCATCATGGGCCATCCCGGCTAAAAGGTTTTTGAAAAAAAAATATTAATTACTTTATTGTGTTGAATTGACCCCTTTTTTAGACTTAAGACATATTTAGATGTATTGTTTAAGATGTCCAAAAGCACCTGCAGCGGAACTACCGAGCAAGGGTAGCAGAAGTATTAGTAAATACATGAATCGAATCTGGGGACGGATCGGGGGCTACAATGTTGGCTGGCAGTAGAAGACTTCTTCCGAATGGCATAATTGTCCGCAAATGCGCCTCGATCTTCAAAGAAGACCGACTCCTCCTACTACGCCCTTCCTCGTCTCTGGGTGCCTAGGTATCCACCGTAAGCCTTTCCTCGTTTGAACCTCGCCGTTAACTTTAAGGCTATGCCATCCTAAGGTGCTGCTAAATGGAACGAGGGCGACCAGTGAAAATACATCGGTTTCTTACTCGTGCAAAGGAACTCTTTCTTGGCAACTTGGACAACTTATAACGATGTTTGTCCCATATATCAGACGGAAGATCAGGATCTTTACAAAAGGCTTTATAGAGCTTTCGTCTCAATTCATATTTAGCCGCGAACAATCTACGTTTGTGATCTCGTATATTTCGCTTCTCCGCTCCTCGTCCTCCGGGTCCGAAAGAGCAGGGGCGGGGGCGGCGGCCTATCCGGCAGAGCCCCTCGGGCCACGGCGCTCGAGGCTTGCGCTTCACAAATTCAACTTTGTGTTAAGCATATATTAGTTGCTCTCTCTTTCGATTGAGCGTCGATACCCCAAAGGTCTCGCCTCAGCCGGCGCGCTACACGGCGGAGCCACTACTCTTCGGGGCACTGAGTAAGCAAGCTACCTCAACCCGGCCATTCTCGAGTCTTTCTATGTACTGGAATGGCAACTATTTTAATGGTCACACAGGCGCTTACAGTGCCCTCCATCTCAATCTCCTTTTTGACGTTTCTTCAGAGTGAAAAATAGAATCAAACCCTGGACCACCAGTATGCAGCTCGC
Organism: Protea cynaroides; assembly: GCA_028583415.1. NCBI lineage: Eukaryota > Viridiplantae > Streptophyta > Magnoliopsida > Proteales > Proteaceae > Protea > Protea cynaroides. The sequence continues at coordinate 64,077,603 of CM053265.1, forward strand.
ACTGCTCCAGAATCGAGCTGAAATAAGGATCCATCTTGTACTGACCTTTTATAGCCTCAACAGCTTCGACAGACATAGCTCCTAAAAGAGAAACCTTAGTGGAATCCGGATTTGAGCTACTGGAAACAACTAGTGTGAATCAAGGCAACTAGGGCCAGCCACACCAACCCTATGGATTACTTCCGAGCCTAACCAAAGCGTCGCAACATAATCGAAAGGTTGCCTTTGTCAACGCTACTAAGGACTGGGGCGAGCGAAATTCAGTAGAGGCTCAAAGAAGGCTTACTAAGCGAAGGGCCAAAGGAATTATAAATATATTTCGATTGGTCCTACAGTCCAAACACAGATCTATTTTGAATCACATAAAATTATTCTTCGTACATAAATATTGGTCTAAATGAGATTTAAGGTCTTTTATTGATTATGTCGAAAACAGGAGTCTAGTGATTCAGAGAAGAATGATTCGAAAATTTTTTAAAAATAAATATTGTATTAAATTAAAATATTGATTTATATGGATTCTGCCCGGCTGAGACCAGAAAAAAAATAAAATTGCCAGAAATTTACAAGGTAATATTTCCATTTATTCATCATAAGAGAAGTCCCTTTTGAAGCTAGAAAAAATTTTGCTTGATATCTGACATAATGCATGAAAGGGTCCTTGACCAAGCATAGGGCGGTTTGAAAATCTTTTTGATCAGAATCAAAACGAACCTTAACTATTGCAGTAATAGAACGAATCACACTTTTACCACTAAACTATACCCGCTACACTGTACAATGTGATTATTGTACATGAATGGGTTATTTGTCGAACAAGAGAATTGGGCGTAATAAAGATAGGATCCAAGAACAGAATCATGAAAAGAAAATTAGACTGTTGACGTCTGAAATTGTTCGAACCTGTGCATCATAAACCATCAAATGCACCAGTGAGATGGAGTGATGGGTTGCAAATTAGAGGTGGTAGAAGGACAAGGAAGAGACGAAAGATGACCTGGGTTGAAGTGGTGAGCAAATACAAGTTTCCAAAAATTGAAGATACGGATCAAGAAATGGAATTTCAATTAGCTGTGGAAACATATCAATTGGTAGAACCCTTGATAAAAGAAAGAGATATAAAAAAAAATTATAACAATTGATAAGATTAGATAAGTTTTACATTATATTATGAACCCTTGATTGAAACATTGAAACTGTTGTATAGCCTCACCGTGTAATATGTCTGGATCACCTCATTTCCCCATTCTGACCTTCTACTTCTAATAAACAAGGACCCTAATGGGTCCTCCACAATATCTTTATCTAATTGTGGGTATGCATGAAAGAAAATTTTGGTAACGAAAGAATCTTATTACAACTTAATTTCTGCCAATTCCTTTCTTTTCTAGAAACCGCTGGATTTCTTGGTTTCTTTAGTAATAAGATCAGCTAAGTCTTATTTGGCCACTCCAGGAGCAAGCGTTCATGGCCATTATGGAGAAATCCTTTACGAAGGAGATACATTAGTTACATTTATATATGAAAAACCGAGATCTGGTGATATAACGCAGGGTCTTCCAAAAGTGGAACAAGTGTTAGAAGTGCGTTCAATTGATTCGATATCGATGAACCTAGAAAAACCCGAGCTCGGAGAAGGAAGAGATAAGAGGGCCCTATGGAGAATGTGGTCAGAAATCCGTAATAGAGTCCGACCACAACGACCGAATTGATTATCTTCATGCATAAGGATAATAGATTACCTAGTAGAAAAGATTTCAAAATCATCACAAACCTCCCCTTTTTCTTTTCTATTATTTTAGTATTAGTTAGTGATCCCGGCTCGGTGAGTCCTTTCTTCCGTGATGAACTGTTGGCACCAGTCCTACATTTTGTCTCTGTGGACCGAGGAGAAAGGGGGGGCTCAGGATTGTACCATGAGAGAAGCAAGGAGGTCAACCTGTTTCAAATATACAACATGGATTCTGGCAATTCAATGTAGTTGGACCCTAATGTTGATCCGAATGAATCAGCCTTTCATTTGATGGTCAGAGGCGAATTGAAAGTTAAGCAGTGGTAATTCTAAAGATCCCCCGGGGGAAAATAGAGATGTCTTCTACGTTACCCGTAATATGTAGAAGTATCGACGTAATTTCATAGAGTCATTTGGTTTGAATGCTACAACTAACTTGAGTAGAGCTGAAGGCAAGAGACAAACAATTGAGGCGAATCTAGCTCTCAGACGGGCTAAGACACGAGTAGAGGCTATTAATGTAATTTCGTAACTACTTGGTGTGTCCGAATAATCAAAAGAAGTTCTGTTTATATACCTATATTCTGCCGATTAAATACAATCACGTGATTCTGGTGCAACGAAAAAGAATGCAAAGACCAATGCACCAATTGCGGTACAATAGAGTTGTAATTCACTAGTTATTCCAGATGCTCGCCAAATCTGAAAAAAACCAGAGGTTATTTGTATTCCTCGAAAACCTCCACCCACGTCACCGTTCAATATTTCTTGGCCCACTATTGGCCAAACCACCTGCGCGCTGGGCCCAATGTGAGTAGGATCGCTTAGCCATGTTTCATGTTGAGAATATTACGTATTTCATTTTTTGTCTAGATTCATTGTACTACCTGTATTGTACAATTGTACTACCTGTACTGCCCTCATTGTACTACCTGTATTATACTACCTGTATTGTACTACCTTTTTCTTTCTTTGTATTCATTCTCACATTATAAATTAGAGGACCTCTATCTATTACAGACAAGTCATTCCATCATTCAACATGGTATCAGAGCCAAGTTAGCTCTACCGCCAGATCCCTCCGCCGCCTCACCACCGTCGCCGCCAACCTACCACCGCCGACCACCGACTTTCCTTCTTTTCTTTTCTTTTTTTTTTTAGTTTGTTTTTCTCTCCCCACTAGGGGCAGCAACCAAAGAGGGAATCATACAATGATGTAGGTACTGCCCTTCTTTTTATCCCTCATTACGGATCATTTTTTTATTCTCTTTATTGGAAATCAATTTTTTTTTATCAGTCTAGATATTAATAATATGGTTCATCTGGTCGGATATCTATGAGTTTCTGAGTTTATCCCAATAAACAAAAAAGTAGGTGCAAACCAGAATTGATTTCCATATATTATGTCGCACATGGGACAAGTTAGGATATCTGACAAGTGATATTTCTACTTTGATCTCCATATATAACCAAACAGGGAGACTGTTCATATTGTTTTTGGGTGTTTGTTCTTGAATACACAACTCAAGGATGACATCTGAAGCAACCTCTTCTGGGATAGAGAGTTTTAAAATGGACAATCTCACTATTCCCACTAATACCACTAAACTTGATGGTGGTAATTACCTAATGTGGTCTCGGGCTACCCAGCTCTCAATTATAGCTCGGGGATTATCGGGATATCTCACCGGCACCAAGGAAAAACCTCTGACCAAGGACATTGTTTTGGAGAAATGGCATGCTGAAAATTCATTGGTAAAGCAATATTTTCTCAATTCCATGCAACCCATTATAGCCGAGGGCTATTTGTTATTGGATACTGCTGCACAAATTTGGAAGTCTGCTAAGGACACCTATTCCCAAGTTGGAAATGCTGCTTTAATTTATGCCATTAAAAAAAGTGTTCATGAAACTATCAAAAAAGAATTGATTGTATCCCAATATTATACTAAGTTGAGGAGCTATTGGTAAACAATTGATTTTTATGATTCTATTCATGCTAAATGTGAAGAAGATGCTACCCTATTTCACAAAAAGGAAGAGAAATACAGGGTTTATACTTTTCTGGCAGGACTAAATGTGGAGCTTGATCCTATTCGCTTACAGATTTTCAGCAGGGACCCTTTCCCCACCCTCGAACAGGCTTATTCCATGGTTCAGTTAGAGGACCAACGACGAATAACAATGTTGTCCCCCTTCGCCCGGATAGGTCCTGCTCTCCAGACAAATACTCAGACATACAAGAATCCTCCTGTTTTCCGTGATGCTATCAAATGTGAGTATTGTAGCAAGTTTTGGCATACCAAAGACACATGCTGGAAACTTCATGGCAAACCGGCAGATTTTGAAGCAAAACGCCGGGAAAAAAGTATGCACAAGGCAAAGTCCTCCTACGCACCTCAGGCACATCAAACTGAAACAAGTCCTCCTATTGGTCCTCTGCCACAACTCTCTGCACAAGAACTTCAAACTCTTCGACATCTCCTTCGACTACCTCCTGCGACTACAAATCAATCATCTACATCTGCATCTACCAATCCAGGTTCTTTTTTTGTTTAGTCGAGTATTTCCCATGATGGTCCTCTATCTTTAGCCCTTGGGTTATAGATACTGGAGCCACTGACCACATGACTGGTTCGTCTGAGTCCTTTTATTTATACTCTCCTTCTTCTGGACATAATACTGTGAAGGTCGTTGATGGATCCCTCTCTCCTATATCTGGAATTTGATCCATCCACTGTTCTTCCTCCCTTGATTTGAATTCCGTTCTACATGTTCCTAATTTATCCACAAATTTACTCTCCATTAGTAGTCTTACAAAGTCTCTAAATTGTAAAATAATATTTTTTTCTACCTATTGTATGATTCAGGATCTGGAGAACGGAAGACGATTGGACATGGTAGTGTTGCTATTCTATCTCATTTTTTTCCAAAATTATTTAAACAATGTAATAAAGACGAGTTATTATGTGAGGCTTGTGTTTTGGCCAAACAGGCTTGTATTTCTTATTTACCTTCTGCTTCAAGAAGTCCTTGTATCTTTGATTTAGTCCATTCTGATGTTTGGGGTCCAACACGGACTACCTCTATTTCTAGTCATAGGTGGTTTGTAACCTTTGCTGATTGTCACACTCGTACTATATGGGTCTATCTGATGCGTCAAAAAAATGAGGTCTTTGCATGCTTCCGCCATTTCCACAATATGATCAAGACGCAGTTTCAAACTCAGTTGAAGATGCTCCGTAGTGACAATGGTAAGGAATATCTTGAAGGATTTTTTCAGCAATACTTGGCCGATAACGGGATAATTCATCGACAAGTTGTGTGGACACTCCCGCCGTAATGGAGTCCAGAAAGAAAGAACCGCCACTTACTCGAAACAGCTAGAGCACTAATGTTTGAGAGACATGTTCCCGCTCAATACTGGAGTGATGATGTCCTCACTGCAGCATCCCTGATCAACCGCCTTCCTTCTCGAGTTTTAGACAACAAGGCTCCCTTGGACATCTTATGTGAAAATTCTGATTTTGTTCTTCCTCCTAGAGTCTTTGGTTGTCTTTGTTATGCTCGTAACCATCGTTCCCCTAGCAAGCTTGATCCACGTGGATTAAAGTGCATATTTTTAAAGTATTCTGCAACACAGAAAGGATACAAGTGTTATCATCCTCCCTCTCGTCAGGTCCTTGTTAGTAGAGATGTCATTTTTCATGAGCATCTCTCCTATTATCAGGCTCCTCTTCAAGGGGAGACACAGACAGTTGAAGATGCACTTGATATCCCTAATGTTCTTATACCAGATATACCTGATGTACCAGAAATAGTCCAAGAACAAGTGCTCGATATAACTGCACCATCCAAGCATCCAACCACCAAGCCACCTCTGCAAGTTTATAGCCGTGCCAAAGACAAGCAAGGAAAGGCCATTACCACTCCTGCACATGTCCCTTCGCTAGCCCTGGATCCAGAAACTGAGTCTACTGAGCCTTCTTCTGGTAAATAACTTACACCTTCTGATCTTGATCTTCCAATTGCACTTCGAAAAGGAACTAGGGCCTGCACCCTACATCCTATTTCCAATTATGTTTCCTATGACTCCCTTTCCCCTTCTTTTCGTGTTTTTGTGTCTTCGCTCTCTTCTGTGTCTGTTCCTCAAAAATGGCAGGATGCAATTATGGATGAAAGATGAAAAGCTACAATGGTAGAGGAAATAAGGGCTCTGAAGAAAAATGGTACATGGGATCTTGTTCCACTTCCTGTAGGATCAAGGTCAGTAGGATGCAAGTGGATCTTTACAGTGAAACAGAAACCAGATGGGACTATTGATCGGTACAAGGCTAGATTGGTTGCACGGGGATTTACTCAAACATATGGGATTGACTACCAAGAAACCTTCGCTCCAGTGGCCAAAATGACTACCATCAGGGTTTTACTGTCCTGTGCTATACATTACAACTGGGACTTACAACAGTTAGATGTAAAAAATGCATTCCTTCATGGAGAACTTACTGAAGATGTCTGCCCACCGGGTTTCACATATGATAAAAGCCATGGAAAAGTCTGCAAGTTGAAGAGATCTCTTTATGGTCTAAAACAATCCCCTAGAGTATGGTTTGGAAGATTTAATAAAGCTATGGTAGCATTTGGCTATGTTCAAAGCAATGCTGACTATACTTTTTTTATAAAACATTTCCCTAACACTTTTACTGCCTTACTTGTATATGTAAATGATATCATCATTGCTGGCAATAACAATGATGAAATCACGAAACTAAAGGCATTTTTAGGGAAGGAGTTTGAGATCAAAGACCTTGGCAAACTTAGGTACTTTCTTGGGATTGAAGTTGCCAGATCTGTAAAAGGCATCTATCTGTCTCAAAGAAAGTATGTTCTTGATCTTCTCTCAGAAACAGGGTTACTTGGGGCTCGACCTTGTGGTACTCCTCTCGATCCCAATACCAAGCTAAGGACAAAGGAAGATATCAGAGACTTGTTGGCAGACTTATATATCTTTCCCACACATGGCCAGATATTGCATTCGCAGTTAGTTTGGTAAGCCAGTTTATGCACGACCCATACTCTACACATATGGAGGCTGTCTATCGGATACTGCACTACCTAAAGTCAGCCCCTGGAAGAGGAATCCTGTTATCTCTTAATAACCCTCTGAAAATAAAAGCATATGCCATTTCAAATTCACCAAATAAACAAATCCAGGTGGAGGCTTATACTGATGCAGATTGGGCAGGAAGTCCTGATCGTAAGTCTATCTCTGGTTATTACACATTCTTGGGTGGCAATCTGGTAACCTAGGGCAGCGAGAAGCAAAATGTGGTTGCCCGATCCAGTGCAGAAACAGAATACAGAGCAATGGCGTATGGAATATGCGAACTACTATGGTTACAACGACTACTCAAAGATTTGAAGGTTATGTGTAACTAGGCCATGAAATTATTCTGTGATAATCAAGCAGCCATTAGCATTGCTAATAATCCGGTTCAGCATGATAGGACAAAACATGTTAAGGTAGACCGTCACTTCATCAAAGAGAAACTGGACAGTGGACAAATCGAGATTCCATTTGTCAGATCAGAGGACCAACTAGCAGACATTTTCACCAAAGGTCTACTAGGGAAATCCTTCCATATGATATTGTCCAAGTTGGGCATGCATGATATATATGCATCAACTTGAGGGGGAGTGTTGAGAATATTACGTATTTCATTTTTTGTCTAGACTCATTGTTACTACCTGTATTGTACAATTGTACTACCTGTACACTACCCTCATTGTGCTACCTGTATTGTGCTACCTGTACTACCTCTTTCTTTCTTTGTATTCATTCTCACATTATAAATAAGAAGACCTCTGTCTATTACAGACAAGTCATTCCATCATTCAACATTTCATAATTGGAAAAACGAGCACCATGGGAAGCAGAACCAAGTCAAGATGATACGGATCAACCCCTTCTCTTGCACCAAAGATCTTACCATTTCCGAAGGAACTGGAGTTACATCTCTTAACTGGAGTTATATCTCTTTTCCATTCAAGAGTTCTTTTCTAATATGTTTCCACGCCCTTTTGAGACCTCGAAAAATGGACAAATTCCTTTTCTTATTCTTAGGAACACATACAAGATTCGTCACTACACAAAGGATAATGGTAACCCCACCATTAACTATTTTATTTATGATCGGAGAGTCCTAAATTAAACCAATAGAATTCTGTCTGCTCTAATAAAAAAAGTGCTTCCGAATTGATCTCATCTTTCATTTTCAAATTACAATTTTTCTTTATTTAGTAATAACTTAATCCTTTAATAAAATACTCGTTCTATCAATATCAATAGAAATTTCGACCCATATCTTTCAATTACGAAAACGAATTAGACTTTCATGCAATTGCATTCCATTTCTTTCGTGGCCACATATCTTTCCGGCTAAGCAATGGAAAATCTTTCTCTTGTTACATGAATCAAATGTTTCATTTCATCCGGGAAAAGCCATCTCTTTTTCAACAATGTCTTTGTCATTTGATCCAATAGCTTTTCGTTAGATAGGAACAGATTTGATATATACTGATAACTCTCGGATGGAGTATTAGAACGGAAAGATCCATTTTTTCGAACATGAAGCACAGACTGTAAAGTAAGATTTGTGTAGCAACGGACGGACCCCTTTCCCAAAATAGGAGAAAGAGTCCCATCTGCAACTCGGACTGTATCCTACCCAAAGGAGGGAGAATACAGAATAAATGAAGAGGAAGAACCTATCATGTGATCAGTGGCTCCAGTATCAATTACCCATGGATGGGTGATATTGGAAGCACACTGACCAGCATAGGATGTACCTGACCGAGCAAAGAATGAACCTGATGGCCCTAAAGCTGATTGATGACCAGTGGTGGCAGCAGTGGATCCTAGAAGATTCCTGAAAGCCTGAAGTTCTTCAGAAGTGAGCACAGAAGATACAACAGTTGGAGGTCCGGGGGCTGTTCACAAGTTTTCGTCTTATGTGCTTGTGGAATCTTCCCAAACTTAGACTTTTTCTCTCGTCTCTTGGCTGCAAAATCTAGGGGTTTCCCATGTAACTTCCAGCAGGTGTCTTTAGTGTGGCGCTCTTTGCCACAATGAGTACAACGAATAAGTTCCTTAGGAGAAGAATAGTGTGCTGAAGGTTGTATAGAGTAAAGCGCAGATCGCTCAACTGGTGCAACAAGCATCATTGAGATACGCCGTAAGTCCTCATTTTGTAAAATTGCAGTAGTCTGCTCCAAAGTTGGGAGATGCTCACGGTTCATAATTTGTGAGCGGACGTGATCAAAGTCAGAGTTTAAACCAACTAAGAATGTATAAACTCTGAGTTTATCCTTAGCACTTTTCATAGCAACAGCATCCACTGCACAAGCAGCTGTGAAGGTGTCATAGTAGTCTAGGTCTTGCCACAAGCTTCGGAGTTTTGAATAGTAGTCAGCCACAGAAACTTCCTTTTGTTTCAAGACCCAATCTTGACATGTAGGTCAAATATGATGGAGTAATTTCCTACTTGTGAGTAAGACTCCTTAGCAGCAGTCCAAATATGGGCAGCATCAGGTAGTAACACATGACCCCGACCTATCTTTGGTTCCATAGATCCAATAAGGTAGGTCATCACAATTGAATTCTCAGAGACCCATTTATTGTAAAATTTATCACTTGGGTCGGGTGTTGTAAGCGCACCATTAATATATCCAAGTAGTCCTCTGGCAGCAATGGCCATATAGGCTGTCATGGACCACATAAGATAATTAGTCCCATTCAATTTCATAGGATTTAAAGCAATGGTAGTCAATTCCAATTTTGGTACCTCAAAGGAAGTAGCATCAGATAATTTAGACATGATGTAATAATAGATGTCACTAATGTAACAACTCAGATATTTCCCAGTGAAAAAAAAAAAACGACACCGCAAAATCTAAGAATTCAGAATTCAATACACTCAACAACCATGATCATGGAAAAATAGGAATCGATTATTCCCATATCAATCCCATAAAAAATCCAACAAAGAGGAATACCTGTGTCGGAATGATGATTAGACAAAAGTTTAATTTTTTTTTTTTTCAGAAGAAGGATTCCGTAAGTATGGGCTGCACTGAGATGGAAAAAAAATTTCAAGAAGAGATTGCCGACGATGGTGCTTGGTCCAAGAGAGGCTACTCACCACAGAGAATTAATATTTCTCAAAAAAAAGGATAAACCGCAGCAAATAAAAACCCTAGAATGGCTTGTGGCATATGCTGGCTGAGAAATCTTCCCGTCTCTGTGATAAATTTAGTTTTTTTTTTTTTTTTTGTTTTCAAGAGGAAAAAAAGGACTGCAACTTTGTCAATTTATGACATCCTCTTAAATTGCAGCCCTAATAATGGGTTAGGGGTTAAGAAAAAGAGAAGAAGGAGGATTTATAGGATGCGGTAAAGAGAGAAGGGGTCAGATACACCTTGCGTTCAGGTTCTCTTGAGAAAGGAGCCTTGTGGCAAGGATAAGAAAGAAGGGAGGGGAGAGGTGGATTGCGGTCAGATTCTCTTGAGAGGTGGCTCTGATACCATGTTGAATCAGAGATTGAGAATGAATGAGTGAGTTGATTTACCTCACCCCCAAATGTCTTTATTTATAATCAACTATAATGAGGTAAATAAAGAAAGTAGGTAGAGCTGACCTAGCACACACATTACATAAAGCTGTCCCAGCACACACATTGCACATTTAACACATGTTAAATGTGTGTACATGAGTTGTCATTCTTATCTTCTTATCTTAAATAGATCCACTTAAGTTGAACTGAACCATGAATTAGTTCATTACTTACAACAGTCTCCAATATTGTTACTCACCCCAGTAATAGCAAACTTGTTTATAGTCGGAGTAGTCTTCTTACATACAATCTTCTTCTTCTTTAACGGGCTCTTCTCAACCAAGGTTTGATTTGATCTACCCATGATTAAGTTCAAGTACCCATTGACTGTATAATCAATGGAAGATACCTCACTGACCTCAACTCCAAATACGAAACATTGTATAGGTTGATCCTCATGCTGGTATGCACTAAACATTGTTAGTACATCATGGTCTGTTATTATTTCAAGTCCTTGAACTCCATCTGTAGAAACACCTTAACCGAGAATGTAACTGTTTTTCCATCTGGTATATCTTTCAATACTGTGGTGTATGCATTATACACCACATCAAGGTATCCATACCTCTTCGGATCAACAATCTTAGCCTCAGAATGGTTTCCAAAATGGCAAATCAAACTAATTGGTTCACCCATTACTTATGCTATCAATGAAAACCAAGCTTCAGTTAGATAAAAAAAAAATGAAGGTTTAGCATTTTAACTGACAAAAGCTTCAGTTAGATCAAAAAACCAACAAATCCCTATCAATGACTTGGTTAGTAATTACAAATTTAGTAATGCAGAAATCCTATTCAGAATACACACTCACACACATACACTGTCCTCAAACCCACAGACCCCCCCACACAAATCCATTCTTAGGGGAAAAAATGCATGATACAAGAATAGCAACCAACTCAGAAGAAAAATGCATTATAAAGAAAAAAAAACAATCGGTCTTCATGCCAAAAGAACAAAGATTTCTGCATATTAACAAAAAAAAAAAAATTACAGAACCCTAGCTCTCAGAGATCGATCATCAAACATGGAAAAAAATTTCTCAGCATTACTCATGAATGATTGCAAACCCTAGCTTTCACAACACCGAATACCCATTATTAGGCATAAAGATGAATGAAAAGAAAAGGGGTTTATGAAAGAAAAAAAAAAACTGATTACGGAAAAGAGTAGGAGAGATCCTGTAGTAGATTATGGATTTTTCACGTTGATGAGTACCGCAATTAGCTGGAGGGACCTTGCCGAACAGAATGCTGCCACTCAGATTAATACCCAACTCACTCACCCTTTTGAACTGCTTCTCTGTGAACTGTGCTCAAATCTTCCCCTCTTTTCTAAAAGAATCGAGTGGCTAAAAGACAGAGAGGCAAAGAAGAGGGCTTAAGGAGAAAAACGACTGCAAACCCTTCTCTGTGACCTGCTCTCAAATCTTCTTGCCAGAACTTCTTGAACTGCTTCTCTTTCACTCGGGAGCAAAACGATTGGAAACCCTAGCTTTCAGTCGTCTTATTTCGCTTTCAGTCGGGAGCAAAAATCGACAGTTCGTTCAGTTTTGATGGAGGGAGGATAATGAGGGCTTAAGGAGAAAAAAAGGCTTAGAGGGTTTTTTAGACTTTTCATCTTGCACTGAAGGGTATTTTGGCCATTATATGATTATAACCTTGTACACGTCATCGCAAAACAATAGGGGTGGACTTATTTGTCATTGTGTTATACATGAAAGGGTAGTATGAGTCCGGTTCAAAAAGTTTTGGGGGTATGTGGAATCGGTGTAAACTACAGGGGTGGTATGAGTCAATTACCCTTAAACTTTTCTACAGTTTAACTATTTGAGGACAGTTTACCATGTTATATTATTTAAAATAGAGCATTCTACTCCTAGTTGGAGGTTTGTCTTACTACAGTCTAAAGGGCCAATTTTTTTTCTACACTGACAGAAAAAAGTGGCTGAAACTAATTGTTTAGAAATTAATTGCATTCAAGCCTCTCTACCTTGGTTATGAGACCTATGAATTTTATAATTATTTATCTGTTTCGTTATATTTATCTCTCTTTAATTGTTGTATATCATTTTCTTCTGTAAAAACAACACTGTCATAAAGATACATAACTAGTATAGGTTGGTTCTTAACATCATTCTTAATATCACTATTGAATGTAATGGATTTTTCTTTTATAAAACTTAAGAATTATTATGTATAATGTTGAATTGTAGTCACTGAGTGTCCTGTGCAAAGTCTATGCTTTAGTTATGCTTATACTCTGTCTCCAAGTTCCTAATTTTAATTCTACCTAAAAAGAATGTCAAAAACTAGGCCAAGACAGTTTGCAAGTATAAACACATCTAAGTTTAGTTATGTTTCTCTTTTCTTCTTACATAAAAATATCGTACTATAACAGGTGGCTAGTCATTGGCTGTCAGAATCATCATATAGAAACTTGGTATGTTTTATTGCGAAACAGGATATGCCTACTCGGACTTTTCTAAGCTGAGCTGAGCATTTTCCACCTGGGCTTGGACTTTTAACATAGAATGAGCTTAAGTTCATTGGCAGTCAAAAGAACCGTGCTTAAGATCAGCTTGTTAAGGATTTTCCATACTCTCATCAACTTTGTTCTCTGGTGCAAGATGTGCTATCCTAAAAACTTAACAAGCTGTTGAACAAGCTGTTGAACAAACAAATCCACAAATTAGCAAACAAAGGAAAAATTTAAGGATAAAGATATTGTTGTTGCATTCTATGTAACCAATGACATAGCACTATGCTATGTTGTTGAGGGTGTTTTGGGAATATTGGTATTTATGTTTTTAGTTTTATTTTATCTTATTAGGTTGAAGGTGATTAGGTTATTATTGTAATCTTGGTTTTAATTACTTCATTATAAATAAAGGTATTGGGGAGAGGATCAATTACTCTCTTCAATTCTTCTCATTCTTTTTTCTCAACATGGTATCAAAGCTAATCTAGCTCTCCTATCCCTTCCTCTCTTCCCTTCTTCTCTTTTCTTCTTTTCTTCCCTGGATACCTGCTGCCACAACCCCTTGCCTTCTCTAGCCTAGCCGCCACCTTCCCTGACCCCTAATACCCCTACTGCCATCCTCCATAACATTACCGCCAGCCTCCCTTGGCTCCTTAAGACCATGCCGCCACCTCTGTTTTTCCCTTCGAACATCCTAAAAGACCAACTTCCATGTTACAACCACCTGTAAACCTGCAAACAACCTCTCTTTAAAGCATATCAGATTACTGCCACCTGCAAGACCAACTTCCAGGTTACAGCCACCTGTAAATCTGCAAACAATCTCTCCCTACAGCATTCCAGATTACTGCCACCTGCAAGACCCTTTACTGCTACCTGCAAGACTATCCACCAGCTTCTGCCACTCCAGGTTCTTATTTTGTACAATCAGGTATTCCTCATGTTGGTCTGCATGCTTCTTCTGTCCCTAGCCCTTGGGTTATGGACACTGGAGCAACCGACCACATGACTGGTTTAGGAAATTTGTTCTTCAGTCCAAGTAGTAGATGGGTCTCTTTCTCTTATATCTGGAAACAGTTCCATTCGCTGCTCTCCTACTCTTACTTTACAGTCAGTTCTTCATGTACTTAATTTTTCCACAAATTTGCTTTCTATTAGTAGCCTCACTCAATATCTTAACTGTAAAGTAACCTTTTTGCCTTCCTCATGTGTAATTCAGGATTTGGAGAGCGAGAAGACGATTGGACATGGTAGATTGCATTGTGGTCTCTACTTGCTTGCAGATGGTCCTTCAGCACCTCCTCCTTCACCACCACCTACTACACATCATCTCTATTCAGCTGTGAGCACATTACAACAATGCCATCGCCATCTTGGTCACCCTTCCCCAGCTATTTTATCCCAGTTGTTTCCTTCCCTTTCAAAGCATTGTAATAAAAATGAGTTATTATGCGAAGCATGTATTCTTGCTAAGCAGCTAGTACAACTTATGTACCTATGTTTAATAGAAGCAATAGTATGTTTAATTTGATTTACTCTGATGTCTGGGGTTTGGCTAGGACAACCTCTATATCTGGCCATAAATGGTTTGTTACTACTTGGGTATATCTTATGCACCACAGAAGTGAAGTCTTTGAATGTTTCTGCCAGTTTCATAAGATGATACAGACTCAATTTCAGACCCAAATAAAGGTTCTTCATAGTGACAATAGACGTGAGTATCTTGATGGACTTTTTCAGCGATATCTTTCTGACCATGGGATTCTACATCAGACGAGCTATGTCGATACGCCAGCACAAAACGGGGTTGCGGAAAGAAAGAATCGCCATTTACTTGAAACAGCCAGAGCTCTTATGTTTGACGGCAATGTACCAGCGAAATTTTGGAGTGATGCGGTTCTTACGGCAACTTCTCTCATCTACAGGTTGCCATCGAGAGTTCTCAACAACAAGGCTCCTTTAGATCTCTTACTTGGTGTTCCTTTGCTCTTCCTCCAAAGGTGTTTGAATGTGTATGTTATACAACCACTATTCTTCTGACAAGCTTAATTCACTAGGGGTTCGTTGTATTTTCCTTGGTTACCCTGCTACACAAAAAGGGTATAAATGCTATCGTCCCCCAAGTCGACAGACCTTTGTCACCAAGGATGTCCTCTTCCATGAAGACATAATGTACTATCAGTCACATCTTCAGGGGGAGACAGATGAATTTGATCTTGAATATGTGCCCTTGATTATATTAATGGAGATGGAGACAGAAAGAGTCTAAGGAAGAAGCACAGAGATATTGTCGGCTGCTCCTTCACCTAATCCCACAAAGATACCTCCTGCTTCACCTATACCTACACCTATATCCGCTGCACCTATACCTATGTCCACTGCACTTATACCTATGTCCACCGCCAAGCCTATACAAGTTTATAGCCGTGCCAGAAGCAAGCGAGGAAAGACCACTACCATTAACGCAACTTCACATGTCCCTTCGTCAGCCCAGGAACCAAATTCTGATCAAACGCTTGGTAAGGACATTCCTCTCTCTGATTCTTCTAATTCTAATTCTGATTCTGATCTCCCTATTGCCGATCGTAAAGGTACTAGGGCATGCACCCTCCATCCAATATCTAATTTTGTTTCGGATGATGCTCTATCTCTTTCCTTCCATGCATTTGTGTCTTCTCTTTCCTTTGTGTCTATCCCTTAGAAATGGTAGGATGCAATTTTGGATGAACGGTGGAAAGCTACAAACAATGATAGAAGAAATGAGAGCCTTGAAGAAGAACAACACTTGGGATCTTGTTTCACTCCCACCGGGTAAAAGACTAGTAGGGTGCAAATGGGTTTTTACAGTCAAGCATAACAGTGATGGCACAGTGGATTGGTATAAAGCAAGACTAGTAGCTCGTGGATTCACATAGACATATGGTATTGATTACCTAGAAACTTTTGCACCAGTGGCTAAAATGACAATGGTGCGGGTTCTCTTAGCATGTGCTGTCCATCACAATTGGGATCTACAATAGTTTGATGTAAAGAATGCCTTCCTCCATGGTAAACTTAAAGAGGAAGTGTCTATGGACTGTCCACCTGGGTTTACAGATGCAAGCACACATGGGAAGGTATGTAAATTGAAGCGCTCTCTTTATGGACTCAAGCAGTCCCCTAGAGCGTGGTTTGGCAGACTTCATAAAGCCATGATTGCTTTTGGTTATGCACAGAGCAATGTTGACCATACCTTGTTTATCAAACACTTAGCTGGAAACTTGCTTGCCCTTCTGGTATATGTGGATGATATTATTGTCACTGGAAATAGTGACGAGGAGATCAAGAAACTCAAGGCATTTCTCGGGGAGGAGTTTGAAATTAAAGATCTAGGAAGGGTTAGGTACTTTTTTGGGATTGAAGTTTCTCGTTCTGCAAAATGCATATTTCTTTCTCAAAGGAAGTACATCCTTGATCTTCTATCAGAGACAGGTCTGCTAGGTTGCAAACCATGTGCGACTCCACTAGATGCAACTACCAAGCTGAAGGAGAAAGAAGGCACATCAACAGATAAAGGAAGATATCAAAGGTTGGTTGGAAGGCTCATCTACTTATCCCATACCAAATCAGATATTGCTTTTGCAGTCAGTTTGGTGAGTCAGTTTATGCATGATCCCTATTCTACGCATTTGGATGCTGTCTATAGGATTCTTCGTTATCTAAAGGCAGCTCCAGGAAAAGGGATCTTACTCTCACCACGTGATGATTTTAAAGTGGAAGCTTATACTGATGCTGACTGGCCAGGTAATCCAGACCGAAAATCTATTTCTGGTTATTGTACCTTTGTGGGAGGAATGTTAGTTACTTGGCACAGTAAGAAATAGAATGTCATGGCACGTTCCAGTGCAGAAGCTGAATTCAAAGTAATGACTCAAAGAATATGTGAGCTTTCATGGCTGAAAAGTCTACTCAATGACTTGAAAGTTGATTGTTCTCAACCTATGCTTCTCTCTTGTGATAATAAAGCCGCCATCAGTATTGCCAATGATCCAACTCAGCATAATCGTACTAAGCATGTTGAAATAGATCGTCATTTTATCAAAGAGAAGCTTGAGAGCGGTCAAATTCAGATTCCCCATGTCAGCTCAGAGGATCAGCTGGCTGATATTTTCACAAAAGGGGTACGTGTAAAGCCATTTCAAATAATATTGTCCAAGTTGGGAATGCATGATATCTATGCACCAACTTGAGGGGGAGTGTTGTCATATTCTATGTAACCAACAACATAGCATAGTGCTATTTCGTTGGGGGTGTTTTGGGAATATTGGTATTTGTGTTTCTAGTCTTATTTTATCTTATTAGGTTGAAGGTTATTAGGTTATTATTGTAATCTTGGTTTTAATTACTTCATTATAAATAAAGGTGTGGGGGAGAGGATCAATTACTCTCTTCAATTCTTCTCATTCTTTTTCTCAACAAATACAAAGATTATACAACAAATGAGGGGGCTGTAAGCAACAGGATCAAAATTTGGTAGGTTTTTCCAGTGCTGGAAAATCTGCCAGAATTTTGCATCTCTCCATGGGAACATTATTATCACCTCTAAGTACTTACAGGTACTTTAATGATTGAAAGGTAGAATCTGTGGTCAGTATTGGACGAAGCTAGACAGCTTCAAGATGGTTCCAAAAGCTGGGGATAGTCAAGTTTGGAGACTGGACTTATCCACTCCTCTTCCTCCACAAAAAGAGGGGGGGAAACTGCTGCTATTTCATGCCTGGTCAGAGCTGGTATGTTCAACTTTCTTTGTGTGGATCCTGTGTATCTAATCGAAGTTTTCCTTCTTCTTGTAGCTTGCTTCCTTTGTTGCTAAGTACTTATTACTAATAATTACATACTACTTCATGTTCTTTTTAATATGCTACTAGTAGAGTCGTAATTTTGGTTATTGTGTCTATATGTTATTTAATATATACCCAACCAGGTTTCAGATGGATAGGAGTTGGATTCATAAGTCACAGGATAGGAGATATCATTTGGCAAGCTATACGAAGCTGGTGTAAATGGTTTCCTAGAGTTTGCTTTTTCCAAAGTGAGCACAGGGGGTAAGATGAAGTCTGAGATGCTCAACCTACAAATCCAGGAGAAGAAAGCAGCATGGAAGACAGCACAGTTGCAGCATATTCGCAAGTGTGAGGAACAAAAATTGTGGTGCAACTAATCCAGCTTCACAGCATCAACTCCCCTCCAAACTATGATAATGCTAATTCTGAAAATGAAGGTCTCAAAAGAAGGAGAACTGCTTCTCTAAGCACTAACAGAGGAAGTGAAACCCCAGATAAAGAAGAAAGTATTATAAGGAGGCAGGATCTGGATAACAGTACAGAGTCGTTATTCCATTTTGAAATGCATGATTCTCCTAGAAGTATAAAAACAGAAAGTCCTTCAGCAGCTGAGTCTGCTCAAAATTTTAAGGATTCTCCTCTTCGTGAAATCACTGAACTTGAAGAAAAGGGTGCTATAGTGCATTTTTTCATTCAGGTAGAAGCAAGAAGGGAAAAGGCCAAGCAAAGTAGAACCCATTAAAATCTGCAGCACAGTTCATTGATGATGGTGTTTCTCAAGTGCAATCATTGGAAATCAGGCAGTGACCAAAGCTCGCACTCTTCAGATTCTACTTCTTACAAACCTGAGAGCTACAAGTGAGTAACCTTTAACAATTTGTCTCTTTCGTTGGGCTTTTCTTCTTTGTATCGGGTGTGCCGTCAGTGATAAGGAGCCACATTAACTTTAGTAGATTTATCGTGATTTAAGACGTATGACTACGTGCTAGATTTCGTTGGCCATGTGTTGTCATTGTTGGCAATTTGGATGATGTGGTAGTGTGGATGAGCATTCAGTCAAAGAAATGATGAGAGAAGGCGTCAGTGTAGGAGAGAGAGTGTTTGTGCAAGTGGCAAAGATGAAACAACCTACTATGTGTGTTCTACAGTATTCTACAATCCTCTAAAGAGTGAGTGAGAAGGTATGCAGTGAGTTGGTTAGGTCTCTTCACTGAGTTGACTGGGCAGTAGCAGTTTCGATAGGTGAGAGAATGTGTGTGGGCCCCACTGGTGATGTGGACAGCACCCACAAGAAATTGGTGATAGAAAGAGGAGAGAGAAAGTGAAGTGGTCTGTGGGTCCTACAGTTGGCCCCACTGTTGATGTGGCAAGCATAGAATGAAGAAAGAGAATGAAGAAGAAAGAAACAAGAAACAAATGATGTGAGCGAAAAAGGAGAGAGGATGTGCTGAGGTGGCACATGGCCACCATGGGTGCAAGCCACTTGGGCCATCAGCAGCTGCTGTGGCACACCATGGCCAAGCTCATAGCTTCCGCACACAAAGGTGGAGCCATTACTAAAAATCGGCTAAGTGTTGGAAATGCAACCAGCTGTTCGATCTATTTCCAGATGAGAGAAAAGGCTACTGGAAGTTCTATCACCTGCGATTTTTTTTGTGTAAAAAAAATGATGACGAACAGAGGTCATTAGAATCTTCATAAGGGTATTTTTGGAAGATCATGAAACATTTGTTCTAATCCTATGGTGGAAGATATGTAAGGAAGATCGGATGCATGAAAATCAATGCATTGCCGCTACATGAGATCACTTCATTGGCCAACGGGCCAAAGTTGATGAGAGAGACTGTCTATTGGTCCCACTAATGATGTGGTAGAGAGTGTGGGCCCCATAGTTGGTTCCAGTGTCTCATGTGATGTGGCAATCACTAGTGATTAGGCATCTCTCATGTAATGAGGCAAGCAATGGTGGTGAAGCATCTCTCATATAATGAGGCAATCACTAGTGATGAGGCATCTCTCATGTAATGAGGCAATCACTAGTGATGAGGCATCTCTCATGTAATGAGGCAATCAACTGGTGAAGCATCTCTCATGGGATGAGGCAATCACTGGTGATGAGGCATCTCTCATGTGATGAGGCAATCACTGGTGATGAAGCATCTCTCAAGCATATAAGGATGGTGATGAGGCGCATTTCTCAAGCATATGAGGAAAGTGATGAGGCACATCTCTCAAGCATATAAGGATGGTGATGAAGCGCATTTCTCAATCATATAAGGAAAGTGATGAGGCACATCTCTCAAGCATATTAGGAAGGAAGAAAGAGATGGAAGAGAAAGAGTGATGAGGCAACTCTCAAGCACATCACTATTTTAAATAGTGACAAAACAAGATGTCACTATTTAAATAGTGACAAGACCAAATGTTACATGTACTCTAATTGAAATTCAGCCATCAGATTTGCTTCAATGTTCCCAAGATCGACAGCCTAGACTAAAACAAGCGTTCTGAATTCATTTATAAGGATTTTAAAGCCTCATTTGCAGTGGGTGTGTTTGAAGAAACAAAGAACAGTGAAGAGGTCCTGGTTTTTGGGCAAAAACCTCTTTTTAGAGGTGTTTTGGTGTGTGCTTAATGTTCAATCTTATCACCTTGCTTCCATGGGTTTATTAAAACTCCAATGAGAGAACTTGAGTGCTGATTATGGTTATCAGCCATTAAAGAAGATGTTTGAAGCTCTTATGGAGAGTTGAAAGAAGTGTGGTGTGGGGAAGAAGAAAGGAAAACCAAGGAGGGTTTTGTGAGGAAATGGGGTGTTGAAGACATGCAAGAACATGGTGGGGCTTTCTTGTTATATCAATGGTGCTCTTGAGTTTGTGAAGAGGAGGTATGCACCCAAGGTGTTTTTGAAAACACAAAGGAAGAAAAAAGGAAGAGACATGCACTCAAGGTGTTTGTAAAAACACCAAGGAAGAAAATGAAGTTTGTTATGACATCTTTGAAGATTGGAGAACCCGTTCTCGATATCCTTACATAACGTGAGCATCCGGTTGTGGAGTTATCAAGGAAAGGTAATCCACTTAAGCATTTCCCTATCTTATTATATTTCATAGACTAGGAGGTGTTTGATGAAATGTCTATGAGAATACCCAGACTGTAATTGGGTTGGGGAATTAAATTTGTATGAGCTTTAATTGTAAGGCATGTTATAAGCCCCAAAACTGATATTGTTAGCTTCTCATGGGTGTGGGTTAAGGGTATTATGTGCAGCTTGTGCTGAACACTGGTACATTGATACCTGAATTGTAAGCATATTTGTGCCCTTCTGGTTATATGCTAGGTAAATTGGGTGTATGTACTCCTTGTTGTGTAAACAACTAAAAGAAGTGTATTGAGTATATATAGAGCCCATAGAACATTACTCCATGGACTAGCCATCACACACTATGTTGGTGAACCACGTATATCTCTGTGTTATGGATGTTGTGCAAATGTGTTTATTCTATATATTGTGAAGTACGTGGAATGCCTGCAGGATAAGTGTGCACAACATGGTAGACCTGACAACTCTGTAGTAGCGAGGTGGCTGTGCATATGACTGTGTGTGTGTGGCAGTGTTTCAGTGATTGTGTGGCTATGGTCAGTGAGTGAAGCATCAGCTCAAGGCAACATCTGTCTTCAAAGAATTATTTGAGAAGAATTTTGAAGAATTTTGAGGCTATGGTCAGTGAGTGAAGCATCAACTCAAGGCAACATCTGTCTTCAAAGAATTATTTGAGAAGAATTTTGAAGAATTTTGAAGACACTAATTCATCCCCCCCCCCCCCTTTTTTTTTTCCTCTCAGTGTCAACCTGTGATCAACAGATTCAGCTGTCAAACATTACATTTGTAATGCTGATCATATTGGAGATATTCATGCATCACGATTGTACTAATGATGTGTTTTATCAACTTACCCAAAAAAAAAATGATGTGTTTTTGCAATTTCTCAAATGCATGAACATTATTTGAACTGGAACTCTTTAGGCCTCTCATTTTGAGCTTGATTAGATTTCTTTGTTGTTATATCTCGGATATAGATTGCTTATTTAACCACATGGAAGAGAATGGTGCTACTGTCATTTTGTTTTTGAAATATATTTGCATTCTAATGCTTGCATAAGTGCATTCTGATCAATAATTGGTTAATTACTCCTATCTTCCTGCTGATATCACCGCTGCACATGCTCAAAAAATTTCAAAATTTTCCCTGCCCTTTGCTTTTGCAGGTGGTATATCTCCACTACTATGTTATGTTGATGGCACTCATCAGTCTCATGTAGGAGATAAAAGGGCAACCTGACTGTGACAAGAAGCAACGCATTCCTTTTATTTTATTTTTTTATTTTTTTATATTTGTATTTTTCATCTTGACTCTCAGTTCTTAATTCTTGATTCTGCTGCATTGTAATTGGACGTTGAACAGACAAGGTGCATTACCTCTTTATCTACATGTGGTGGAGCCGAGTCTTTGCTCACTCACCAACTTGCTTATTGTGATGGGATTACGTGAAGCTTTGAGAAAGACTGAGGTTGAAAAGGAAAAGAACACCAGGAGTTCTTCCAACGATCAAAGAGGAGGAAAAATCTTCTGTTTTAATGTTGCCTGCTTCTGCATGACTCTTTATCTTATTTTTTTCATAGTGACATGCTATCGACCATTCTTAGGCTTTGTTGTGTATATTTTCTCTTTTTCTATCTCAAGATTTGAGTGTTTGTCATCAGTTTTTGCATAACCCAAGGAATATGTATTTTGGACGCATTTAGGTATCTTTGTTTTAACATGTTATAGGATGTGATGATACAGAAATGGATTTGATATAAAAATAAATAAATAAAACCAAAAACATATGGTACATTGTGGTGGGACATACACCGTCGTTTGTACAATACATCAGGGTAAGTATATTACTAAATGGCATTTGTTAAGAAAAGTCATCCTCTCTCAACCTATTCTGTTATATTGCAGCGTTTATATAAAACGCCGGCATAGGTATATTTCACGGGCTTGCTGGTCGTTGGTTTAATCTTTGGCAGCGTTTAAAAACACCGCCATTGATCAAGATTCTTGTAGTGTTTTGACTGTGTCTTCATCTTGAATTATGTGAATTCTAATTAAAGAGGAGATGGTGTACCCATCACTCCTAAGCGGTTGAATTTTGGCTCTTGCAAAAATTAAAATATGGGTTTGTGTATATGGATGCAATTGCAATGGGTGATTGTGACCATGTATCTATTGTAGTATTTTGGAAGTACCTGTAGATCTTTTAAATGGAGTCT
Organism: Protea cynaroides; assembly: GCA_028583415.1. Taxonomy (NCBI): domain Eukaryota; kingdom Viridiplantae; phylum Streptophyta; class Magnoliopsida; order Proteales; family Proteaceae; genus Protea; species Protea cynaroides. Next base: position 64,100,631 of record CM053265.1, read on the forward strand.
TTTAATCAATTATTCATAGTAGATATTTTTTACGATCATGAGAATTTTTGCATATTAGACCTATTAAGCTCTTTTGTAAGACTCCAACACTTAAAATTATCCTAACCACATGGATGAATAGAAGTTGAGACGACCAAGAAAATAAACTTTTTCCATTTTTGTTTTTTTTTTATTGTAACTTGAGAGAAATGGAGTTTTGATTCCATCAATCGTGACTATTAAGTTTTTTTTTTTTTTTTTTTTAGATATGTAGATATATAGATAAAAAAATCAAATAAGTATAAAATTAAACTTCTAAATATTGATCACAACTTAGGTAAATTGACAAACGATAGAATATTTTTAAATACTAATAATAATCATTTAACATGATTTATTTTTGTGTAAAAATTGTTACGCCCCCAAATCAGGACCCAATCTCATGGTGTCACGATGAACAAGTGCATCTCACATATGCCTAAGATCCAAATATTAATGAGGCAAGTAGCCAAATAGTAATTAAAATCCCCCCCCCTAGAGGTATATCCGTAAGTCAACCACCCCCCATCTTGGCCCATAATGTCAACCACCTCCCCTATTTTTGAAAATAAGTATCAACACCCCTTGTTAGTCCATTAAGTGATGAGACAAATCGTAACTATTGTTTTCAATGGCAATATTACCTCTGAGATTGTAAAATATCATTTTTACCCCTTTGAAACTTAAGTAAAAACTATTTTCATGTTTTACTTTTCTCTCTCTTTTTCAAAGGCTCTTGAAAATAGTTTTTACTTAAGTTTCAAAAGGGTAAAAATGATATTTTACAATCTCAAGGGTAATATTGCCATTGAAAATAATAGTTCTTCAAAATTACCCCTTGCTAGACATTTCCACACAGGAGTCAAGTTCAGCAACTTGCCCAAATTTACATATTTACAAAGTACAAAAGAAAATAACATAAATAAAATCTAAATAAACTTTGGGACTCCATCCGTCTAAGACCTGCACTCCACGAACCCAATCTAAACTACGTTTTCGTATCATAACAGGTCTGCTAGTCATAACCGGGTCAGACGGAACGAACGGATGACGAACCACAAGTCCAGGTATGAAAATAGTCGAAAAGGAAAAAATGGGAGGTGTCATGAGACATACCGGTCTCATGATACTGGTCTACATACCAGTGGCACAAACAGTCGATCGGTATGTCTATATGGACAAACTGTTCGAATTGGAAACAAGTCCCAGTGGGTCCCACCTTCCAAATTTTAGTTGTAGAGACCTTCCTTACGTACGAAACTCTCCTAAAGACCTATCCTACTCTATATATGGACTCTTAAGTCTCCGTAGATCCTTTTGTTGACTCTCATAAACCCTAGAGTCTGAAAAGGAGATCTGAAGAGGAGCAGTGGAGGCAAGGAAGGTTTGCAGAGGAGGAAACCTTTGGAAGGGGAGCACTGTCGCTTTGAAAGTCAGTAGTAAGTTCTCCATCCGTGTAGATTAGCTAGGTCGATGCCTAGTTGAGAACCAATACTAGGAAGGACTAGGTATTGATTTGAAACCCTAGTTCGTTCGATGAACCCTAGATTTGATTTCTAAACTAAGGTTCATCAGAACGTATGACTTGAATGGAAGATAAAATAAACCCTAATATGTTGCTCAGGCCTAAAATGGTTAGGAGAAACCCTAGAAGTCAAGTTGGAAACCGACAGGAAAAAGAATGTCAGATTGGTGGACCTACGGAGTCTGTCCGATCGACATACCAGTGGCACCTGTATGAGATTGGTACTGCCACCGGTACCTCTCAGGAAGTTGGCCAAAACTGTCCGCTTGGACATACCGGTCGATCCATCTGGCACAGTGGTGCAACCGGTATAGTGCGACCGGTATGTATAGTTTTGGACAGTTTTCAATCCAGATTTGGTTCCGACCAATGTAAACCCTATGAACCTAACTTTAATAAATCCCTAATGTTATGTAGGACTGATTGACAATAAGGTTGGACTCTATGACGAAGAGAAGGTTTGCTATCAAGCGTCAGGTAAGGGAACCAAACCTAAACCCTAATTAATTAATAACAGTAAAACGTTGTTAACTGTTCCTATTGCGTGATGTGTATGCATTTAATATGTCATCTTTATTTTATTGTTATTACTTGTTCATGCATACTCGCTATGCTTGGTCGTGATTGTTAGAGATGTGATCATTTTTGTTAGTGTACAGAATGGGAAGGGCCTGGGATCTTAGATCATTCCTCACACTAGCACCTTTTTGTATCGCCACTATCTTAGTATGCTTGGTACGGATAGGGTATCAAGGGGAGGACACGATATTGTGGTTCATCCTGATCGCCAAACTCGAGCTCTATCTCTATTCCGTAGGGAGCTATGCTGGGATAGGGCCTTGGATACTGTGATGGCATATAGGATTGGTTAGTGACGAACCCACTTGTAAGCCCTTGCCAATAGGGGTGTAGGTATTGGTATAGTGTATGATATCAAGGGGAGGATGTGATACTGTGGTTCAGCCTGACCACCAAACTTGAGCCCTATCTCTATACTAGAGTGAGTGATGTGGGGCGACAGCGGTGTGTGATCCATTGGGCATGCTCATACTCTCATGCATGGAGGTAGTGTGGTTGTAGCCTAACCTTACCATAGCACTTTGCAAGTTATACCAGACTCAATGTTGAATGTTATCTCATACATATTGCTTGTTGCATTGTTTGTTTTCCTTACTGAGCTAAGTTGTGAGCTCACCCTTGTATATATACATAATTATGATGTTGATGTAGGTTACACTGTGGAGGATTACGTGAACGCTCTAGTGTACAGTGATGTTGCAACTCTGGATGTACAAGCAGGAAGCAATGAGCATGACGAGTCATGCGAGTGTCACTTCTGTGTATACCTCTAGGATTTAGCATTTATTTCTTTCAGTTGACTATAAGACGATGTACTAGCTTATAAGTTTATGTTTTGGTATTTAAATAATTTGGATAATTTATTCTAAGTATCAATAGTTACTCAGTTCATTTATTAAGTTTTACACTATGTTTATTATTATTCTGATTATGGTTAGTGTGCAATGGTTTGTGTGTCGACACAGTCTTATTGAGATTCTGGTGTAAACCGTTGGTTTAGTGGCTGTTCACTCACACTTCTGGTTCAACCAGAATTGGGGTGTGACAATCCCATAATCCATCTAACTCGCCTCCTTAGGAAAGGGACTCTAGCTCTCTGACTTCCTATCTAAAAAACATGTCATGTAAAGGAGTGAGCTAAGGAATGTGGCTTTTCTAAAATAGAGAAGGGTAAAGGAGTTACCTCGACTAGGAAACAAAAGAAAAAAGGGGAGGCTTCAGGTATGAATGAAACCCGAATGACTCGGTTAGAGACTCTACGCCAAAAACGTTCCCAATGAAGGTCATCTTCCGAAACATTAGGGGTTCCTCGAACCCAAAAATGAGACGTGTCCTGAAATTGGTGCTTCAGGAGCATAATCCAGATGTGGTGGATATAGCTAAACCAATGGTTGTGCCGGAGAAGTATTCGAAAATTCTTCTTCAATGGCAGGTTTATAAAGGAGATCTAATTCACAATGAAAAGCTAGGGAAGATCCCCAATATCTGGATATTTTGGAAAAAAGGGATTCTGAGGTCGTCTGTGATGGGTAGTTCTGAGAAATAGCTATCTGTTAAAACTACGGTGGAGGGTGTTGACCAGATCCTCACCTTTGTGCATGCCAACAATAGGAAGGTGCAGCGGTGTGCTTTGTGGGCAGATTAAGTTAAGTGTTGTAAGATGTTGTAATAAATGTTATAGTTGAAAGAAATTCCACCTCCTCCTTTTCTTTCTCATCCCTTAGCTCTTTGACGAGCTCTTCGAGAGTAATGATATATTCAGTGCCTTGGCTTGTTTTGGGGGACTTCAACTGTTGCAAAGCTTCTAGTAAAAAAACTGGACCGGGCCAATTTTCTGTAGTGTCTCCTCGTGAGTTTGAGGTGTTTATTGACTCTATCCCATTAAGGGCCCTTCCCTCTTCTGGTATGAAGTTTACATGGACTAATAATAAGATAGTGGGGCATGTAAAGGCAATTTTAGACCTAAGACTAGGGAATGATGCATGGTTTGAACAGTTTGAGCATTCCTTTCAACAGGTGTTTCCTCGTATTGGCTCGGATCACGCTTCTATCCTAGTGGGTTGTAGATCCATCCTGAGGCCTCATAATGTGCCCTTTAGGATTCAATGCTTCTGGTGGATCATTAGTCATTTAAGGAGGTTGTGCAAGAGGTGTGGTGCACTCCTCGTATTGGTTCAGATCATGCCCCTATCCTAGTAGGTTGTAGATCCATCCTGAGGCCTCATAATGTGCCCTTTAGGATTCAATGCTTCTGGATGGATCATGAGTCGTTTAAGGAGGTTGTGCGAAAGGTGTGGCGCACTAATGTTGTGGGTTCTTGTAAGACCCGCACGCCACAAATCCGGTCTAACCTTACATTTTGTGTCGTGAACCGTCTACATATCATGGTTGAGCCAAGTGGACCAAGTGTGTGAAGAAACCCAAGACCCAATGTAAAAATTTACCCAAAAACAGTCAAAATGAGGGTAGGGTCGCATGTTTTAATAGGCAGGTCCGACCCTCCCATCGACCCTCACCATCGACCCTCAACCATGGGTCGCAGGGTCTATGAGTTGTCCGACCCTCCCATCGACCCTCGGTGTTCGGGAAAAACAGCACGAACTGAAAATTGAGAAACCTTCCTAATTTCAATTGGAACTTTTCCTAAACTCAATGGGACTTATTTTGGGAGGTTTTGCCCTATAAATAGGACGTCCCTAAGCCTCTTTCACTCCTTTTACAACCCTAAATGGATTGAGAGAAAGAGAAGAGAAGGAAGAGAAGAAGAGAAGGAAAACTTGAAGAAAAGGCTAAGGAAGAAGAGGAAATTCAGAGGAACTCTGAATCTCAGCAAACCTAAGGTATGAATACATTCCCCATGATTTATTTAAGACTTTAGAATGGTTTATGAAGAACGTATGACTTAGAAGAAACCCAAATCATCCATCCATGGTTTCGTTTCAATGGAAACCATGGAGGAGATCATTAAAACCATGTAAGTGAATAAAGTATAGTTTTAAACCATAGAACATGTATAGAATGGATTGTAGAAGTAAGCCATAGGACCCAACCATGAAAGAGAGAACGAAATCTGATATTTTCGACTCAAACCATGGAGGGTCGCACCTAGGGTCGATGGCAGATCCGACCCTAGCATCGACCCTTAGTGTTCTGGAAGTTCAGATTAGGGGGAGGGTCGCACCCAAGGTCGATCATGACTCCGACCCTACCTCCGACCCTCAGTTAACAGAATGGTTTTTAAATTCTGAATAAATTCTAATTAAATTTTATCGACTTTGTTAGGTCTTCTAGCAATATAATAACATTATAAAGGTGATTCTAAAGTTTGGAAGATGATCTATTAACAAGCTAAGGTGAGGGAACAAGACCTAAACTAATTGATTAATAATAAATTGTTTTTATTTATTGAGTCCGATGCCATGAATGATTTTATGCGTGTATGATTGTTATGTGCATTTAACATGTCAACTGATATTTCTATTATTTGTTCATGCATATTTACTTTATTGTTTATAACATGATGATGATGATGATGATAGGAATAGGCATGTGAATGTTTGTGTTTGGCCAGTGTATATGGTGAGGGTAGGAATGGTATCAACCGGTACAACCATGACCGTTCTTCATGGGGTGTATATTGTGCTATGGTCTACTCAAGTCATGTCCACTGATGTCGTCGTATCGCCATTACCTTAGCAGAACTATTGCGACGTAGGGCATCAAGGAGGGTCTCGGTTCTTGAGTCCTATACTCTACCGAGGGGCCTTAGCTCTATCTCTATGGGTGCTCTGAGGGATGCTGGGGTGAGGCCTTGGATACACTGTTTGGCATTAGGATTGGTTAGTTGCGAGCCCAGTTTGTAACCCTAGCCAGCAGAGATTTATTTGTTGGTATGGTATCAACCGGTACAGCCATGCCGTTTTCATGGGGTGTATATTGTGCCATTTTGGGTGCTGTGGGCGACAGTGCAGGAGTCATTGGGCGTATCCACACACTTGTGTAAAGAGGTGCGACGGCCACCTATCCTTTCTATAGCACAGTGCAAACTACAAACCGGACCAAAGATATGATTTGACTGCATGCATATGTTTGTTGCATTGTTTTGTTTACTCACTGAGCTCAAGTTGGAGAGCTGACCCTCGTGCGCACAAATCTTTTAGTTTCTGATGCTGCAGGTATTATGATTGAAGATTATGTCAACACGCCATGATGAGCAAGCTGTGGAGGAGGAATGTGATTTGTTAAGCGAGCGTTTCAACTGTGGATACGTTTAGTGTTTATTTTTCGTATTTGGGTATTGTAATATGTATTAAATTATGTTTTGGATACTTGGAAATAAATAGAATATTAATTATTTATCATGATTAGTACTCAGTTCATTATCTGTAAGACTTCCGTATTTACTTTATTACCTCTGATTAATGTGGAATGTGTTTTGGTTTATCATATGTGGGATAGCCTATTGTGAAATCCTAGTTGAACCGTTGGTTTATTAACGGTTCATCACACCATTCTGGTTGGTGTAGAATTGGGGTGTGACAACTTAGTATCAGAGCATCTCGTAGGCCTTACCCATTAAACCTGAATACTTCCACTAGAGTCCATGAACTGAGTTAGGATAAATTAAAAGCTTTAATACAAACAAACCATAAGCACCTGTGTTGGTTGAGACAGAAATTAAACCAGACAATAATGTACATATAAAAGGTGGAACCATATATATACACTCAAACAGAAAGAGAAGACAAAAAATTATCCTAATAAACAAACAATATAGGGTATTATCTATAAGTTGGGTAGTTATCCAAGTATACAAAGATATAGTACAGTAGCAAGAAGGGAGCTTCTGTATAGCAGAAAATTGGAATACCGAGTTGGTACTCACAAGATGTGAAACTCGATGTAGGACAGAGGAAAAAGGAAAATGGCTAGTAATGCCAAAACCCTATAGAGATAAAGGAAAAGATCTCGGGCTGAATGCGACAGAGATAGGAGAATAATAGCTATACACCAAAAGTGAGAGTAACTATAAAAGAAAATAAAGCTATACTCCTGGGTGACATGGAGACTCAGAGTGAGATCCATTACAAGCTGATCTATTTCCCACTAAGCAAGAAGAGGATGTTGCAACTTGACCCCACCACTATCAGGGTCGAGAACGGGTAATGAAAACTCATCTGAGTTGGTAATCAGATTAGAGCAAATAAAAGGAGGTGAACAACCAGACCACTCCAGCCAACCACCTGGAATATTAAGTACCTTGGTTATGGTTGTCATAAACTTGACCCAATAAAATACAAGAGCAACAACAGACGAGACCGACTATGCAAGTTGCTATGTAAATCACTACCCAAGTTACCGATGCTACATCAACACCTCCGGGTCAAACCAAGTACGGTGCCAACTAGTAGCGACACTGTACCCAGTACATGTTAGCACACGGTACCTACCATACAAAAAGTCCCAGTAATGCACACCCCAGTGCAGAAGTTTGGTACACAACAAGCAGTGTATCAAGGTGGTTAACCTTATCAGTCACCGATGTATGGGATAGTTGCATCATGACAGAATGATCCGACAAGGATTGAAGAAAATCTTCTGAAGATGATACCTCGGACATTTTCAGCAAAGGATCAAATCTATTATGGCCATATAAGTAGATAGATTTATATAGGATGCGGTGCATTATTGATTTACTCTTATGATTATGCACATCCAGATTTTAATTTCTCGTGCCTTAACAGGATACCTTCTTGATTTAACCTGTCAATTGGAGTTATAGATATTATTTCTTTAGTAGTAGTCCTGATTATACCAAACTGAGCCACTCTCATGATCCACAACATGAACAGAGATATGAACTGAATGAACAGTTAAATGCTTAATCATGTTGACCGTACATTTACTGATTTATACCTGATTTATTGATGTACGAAAATTTTCTCCAGATTATACCTGATTTACTGATGTACAAAATCTTTCTCCAAATTTATACCTGATTTACTGATGTACGAAATCTCTCTCCAGATTTACTCTTGTAGTGCCTTGACCAATGGCATTATATATTCGATAGAACCTGTAACCATGAGGTCAAGAACTGTAAAACCTCTATTTCCATGTATTTGGAGCACCGTGCAACCTAACGACCTTTGGATGCCGGTTGGATTACCATAGATTTACTCTTGATTCTTAAAACCTAGGTTCACTAGATAAAGCAAGTGTTTGCCGTTATACTAAATTTGAAAGAAGGAAGTGAATTGCTTTTGGAGGAACATTCTGATTTATACACTCCCTGACCTTGTTGATAAAGATGATTAGTGTTAATGGAATTATTGGAAGAAAGATGATTAAATTCAGATTAAATGTTATAGCCAATGAACCTTAGATAAAGTAATAGAGGATTTGTTTTAAGATTGCTAAATGTATGGATATGAGACATGTCTATAAAAGAGTACATGAGCAAAAGTGAGAACTATCAACAGTAACCAGTAAAGAAATAGATAGCACTTAAAGTAGAGTTAAAGATAGTTATATCGGTATGAATTTTTGACAAAGCAGAAGATTCCTAAAAGTAAATCTAAGAGTAGATACAAGGATAAAGTCATGGCATAAGTAGTACTCGATTTAATACAATGATAATTGAGTTATGCCCAATGTTGAGTGATTAATTAAGAAAAGACCAAAAGAGTTTAGATGAATTAATGAATTTATAAGCATATACCCTAATGCTTATAGATAGACTTGGGATATGAGGTAACAATCACAAGATATTTTTCGAGGTATATGAAAGAGAGATCAGGATAGAATAGAAGTGATAAAGGAAATATAAGCTAATGAACTTTTTAAGATATGAGATTGTTAGCAATAGTCTTTGAAAATCATAAGAGATGAAGGAACTAGACAAGCTCTTAAGACCTTATACCAGATTTTTCTAGTTCTAAGCCCTTTGGACTAGATGTTGTATGGGATGAGTGTTATGAACAATGTCCAAATCTTATGGATGAACAGAATTTGGATGCAACCTGAGTCGACTTAAGATGGTAGACTTTGACGTCATCTTGGAAATAGACTGGTTGTCTCAACACTCTACAAGTGATTATGTGCATAGAAGAGGCTATCATTCAAGAATAAAGATGGAATATAATTTAGTATTATTGGAAGTATGTCGCCTAAGAAAAGAAATCTGATCCTCTCTATGCTAAAGGCAAAGAGATGCTTTGAAGAGAAAGAAGTTGGATATAGGGTATCTGTGGAATACGTTACCAAAGAAGCACTACAGATAGAAGATATTGATGTGATGCATAAATTCCTGATGTGTTTCCAGGAAACTTACCTGGGTTACCATCTGAACATGCGACCAATTTCGTCATCGACTTGTTACCAAGGACGATACTTGTGTCAAAGGCACCTGTAGAGTAGCTTCTATGGAGTTAAAGGGATTGAGACGCAACTACAACAGTTATTAAACAAGGGTTCTAATTGGCTAAGTATTGCATCATGGGAAGTGCCAATGCAATTCATGAAGAAGAAGGATGGTAGTGTTGTTTGCGTATAGACTACCGGGAACTAAACAAGCTCACAGTCAAGAATCGATATCTACTACCTTAGATCGATGACTTGTTTAAACAGTTGCAATGAGCAAAGGTATTTTCTTCAGTCAAGATATCATCAGCTGAAGAATTTTGGACAGAAATATCTCGAAGATAGCTTTTAGAATCGAGATTGGACATTATGAGTTCTCGATTATGACGTTTGGATTAACAAATGCCCTTAAATCTTTTATGGAGCTGATGAACTGGGTGTTTCATGACATGTTGGACACGTCAGTCATAGTTTTCATAGATGATATTTGGTTTATTCCAAGAATGAAGCAACTCATATAACGGATCTTAGAACAGCTTCACAACAGCTGAGAAGTGAAAAGCTTCATGTCAAGTCCAAGAAACATGAGACATGATAAAACAAGATGATCTTCTTAGATCACATAGCATCATATAAAGGGATTAAAGTGGACCCTATTCAGATAGAAGCAATTGTATGGAATATTGCGAAGATAAGAAGTTTCTTGGTTTTAGCTGATTATTACAGACGATGCTTGGAGGACCCCCTAAGATCGCAAAACCTCTTACCAAACTAACCAGGAAGGGAGAGGAATTTATTTGAACCTACAAGTGTGAAGAATGTTTCTAGATTCTAAGGTAAGGTTGATATCAACTCCCATCTTGATCATTTCGGTACCAAGGGAACCTTTTACCCTATCCATCGGAGCTTTCGGATTGGATCAAGGATGCGGGTTGATGCAAGGTAAATAAGCAATTGCATACGTTTCTAGAAAACTAAAGGAGCATGAGAAGCGTTACCCTACTCATGACTTGGAGTTACCGGTGGTGAATTATGCAATCAAGACTTGGAGACATTATCTAAACGGAGAATAATTTTAGGTTAAGAGTCCTATTTATCTCTTCATCAGATAGAGTTAAACATGAGGATAGGAAAATGGTTTGAACATTGAAGGATTAAGACCGTGATATTCAAGGTCACTGAGCAAGGCTAATGTAGTAGCTAAGCCTTAAGCAAAAAGGGATTATGAGGTTTGAAGAAGGATCGAGTATAAATGTTGCCTTATGTTCTGCAGCAACAGATTCAGATTTGGGAAAAGAGTAACATATAATAGAAGCTAGTGATGATCCAATCGAGCGAGAACTTATGGATGAGTTATGAAACAATAGTTCGGTTGTGTTTGTGGCATTAAAGATCATCTCTGAATTGATGGATTAAGTAGAAGTAGTAATTTTGTTAGGTTTGTATATAGGAACGGTGTAAGCAGAGTTAGAAAAGGAAAACCAAACCCTGACTTTTGTTTTGGGAATGGAATTGTAGTATTGTGAACTATGTCAATGATTTGCCACTGACTCCCAAATCGGTTGACATGGTTGGGTGATTGTTGATCGCCTTATGAAGATAGCTCAGTCAATTGCTATATGACCTCGGTATGCTTTGGAGCGGTTAACTAAGCTATAGGTGGATAATATTTTCAGATTGAATGGTATGCATGAGAGCTTAGGGTCGGTCAGAAGCTTATGCCTTATCTCAAAGTTTTGGGAGGATGTACAGAAAATAATGGGGACAAAGTTGAAGTTTAGTACTGCACTTTATCTCAAACCGCAGACTATACAGATCCTAAGAGATATGCCCCGAGCTTGTGTATTGATTTCAAGGAGTTGGAGTTGAGAAGTTACCATGAATTGAAGATGTTACCAAGCTATCATGTAAATGTCACCCATATAGCATGGTACGGTAGAAATGTCAAGCCTCTCTATTTTGGAATGAAGTTGGTGAATAAAGAATCTTGAGACCTAAGTTTAATGAAGAAAAACTATCAAGTGGCAAGCAAGAGCAAAGAAAAGGGGCAGGATAGCTCAAGATGTCAGAAGAGACACCAAGACCTTGAGTTCGCCATAAGGGACAAAGTGTTCTTGAAGAAATCACTTATGCGCAGTTTGAAACAATTAGACAAGAAGGGAAAGTCATAATTTATATTTGTGTTGGATCTTATAAACTTTGGAGAGACGTAGAAAAGTTGCATATCAATTAGCGTTACCGCTATCCATGTCTAATGCGCATGATGTATTTCGTGTGTTTCTATTGAAAAAGTACATTGGAGATCCATATCAAAGGTATTGACCACGGAATCACTGGATTAAATAGGAAAAGTGGTACCAGCCTAGTTCGCTAGTTGAAAGGTACAACACCTTAAAAACTTGGTATCAATTATACGAAGATAATCTGACACAGACAAGACGTGGAGAAGACAGCATGGAAAGAAGAAGATGCAATGCGAAAATAGAATTCCCACCTATTGACTCCGAAGTAAATTCAAAATTTTAAGGACAAAATTTATTTTAAGGATGGGGGAGTTGTAACGTTCAAATTTTGAGGACAAAATTCATTTATGGATGGGGGAGTTGTAAGATCTGTACTTTCAAATTTCGAGGACGAAATTTCTTTTAAGGGTGGTGGAGTTGTAAGACCCGCACACCACGAATCCGGTCTAACCTTACATTTCGTGTCATGAACCGTCTACATATCATGGTTGAACCAAGTGGACCAAGTGTGTGAAGAAACCCAAGACCCAATGTGAAAATTTACCCAAAAACAGTCAAAATGAGGGTAGGGTCGCATGTTTTAACAGGCAGGTCCGACCTTCCCATCGACCCTCACCATCGACCCTCAACCATGGGTCGCAGGGTCTATGAGTTGTCCGACCCTCCCATCGACCCTCGGTATTCGGGAAAAACAGCACGAACCGAAAATTGAGAAACCTTCCTAATTTTACTTGGAACCTTTCCTAAACTCAATGGGACTTATTTTGGGAGGTTTTGCCCTATAAATAGGATGTCCCTAAGCCTCTTTCACTCCTTTTGCAATCCTAATTGGATTGAGAGAAAGAAAAGAGAAGGAAGAGCAGAAGAGGAGGAAAACTTGAAGAAAAGGCTAAGGAAGAAGAGGAAATTCAGAGGAACTCTGAATCTCAGCAAACCTAAGGTATGAATACATTCCCCATGATTTATTTAAGACTTTAGAATGGTTTATGAAGAAGGTATGACTTAGAAGAAACCCAAATCATCCATCCATGGTTTCGTTTCAATGGAAACTATGGAGGAGATCATTAAAACCATGTAGGTGAATAAAGTATAGTTCTAAACCATAGAACATGTATAGAATGGATTGTGGAAGTAAGCCATAGGACCCAACCATGAAAGAGATAACGAAATATGATATTTTCGACTCAAACCATGGAGGGTCGCACCTAGGGTCGATGGCAGATCTGACCCTATCATCGACCCTCAGTGTTCTGGAAGTTCAGATTAGGGGGAGGGTCGCACCCAGGGTCGATCATGACTCCGACCCTACCTCCGACCCTCAGTTAACATAATGGTTTTTAAATTCTGAATAAATTCTAATTAAATTTTATCGGCTTTGTTAGGTCTTCTAGCAATATAATAACATTATAAAGGTGATTCTAAAGTTTGAAAGAGGATCTATTAACAAGCTAAGGTGAGGGAACAAGACCTAAACTAATTGGTTAATAATAAATTATTTTTATTTCTTGAGTCCGATGCCATGAATGATTTTATGCGTGTATGATTGTTATATGCATTTAACATGTCATCTAATATTTCTATTATTTATTCATGCATATTTACTTTATTGTTTATAACATGATGATGATGATGATGATAGGAATAGGCATGTGAATGTTTGTGTTTGGCCAGTGTATATGGTGAGGGTAGGAATGGTATCAACCGGTACAACCATGACCGTTCTCCATGGGGTGTATATTGTGCTATGGTCTACTCAAGTCATGTCCACTGATGTCGTCGTATCGTCATTACCTTAGCAGAACTATTGTGACGTAGGGCATCAAGGAGGGTCTCGGTCCTTGAGTCCTATACTCTACCGAGGGGCCTTAGCTTTATCTCTACGGATGCTCTGAGGGATGCTGGGGTGAGGCCTTGGATACACTGTTTGGAATTAGGATTGGTTAGTTGCGAGCCCAGTTTGCAACCCTAGCTAGCAGGGGTTTATTTGTTGGTATGGTATCAACCGGTACAGCCATGCCGTTTTCATGGGATGTATATTGTGCCATTTTGGGTGCTGTGGGCGACAATGCAAGAGTCATTGGACGTATCCACACACTTGTGTATAGAGGTGCGACGGCCACCTATCCTTTCTATAGCATAGTGCAAACTATAAACCAGACCAAAGATATGATTTGACTGCATGCATATGTTTGTTGCATTGTTTTGTTTACTCACTGAGCTCAAGTTGGGGAGCTGACCCTCGTGCGCACAAATCTTTTAGTTTCTGATGCTGCAGGTATTATGATTGAAGATTATGTCAATACGCCATGACGAGCAAGCTGTAGAGGAGGAATGTGATTTGTTAAGCGAGCGTTTCAACGGTGGATATGGTTACTGTTTAGTTTTCGTATTTGGGTATTGTAATATGTATTAAATTATGTTTTGGTTACTCAAAAATAAATGGAATATTAATTATTTATCATGATTAGTACTCAGTTCATTATCTGTAAGACTTTCGCTATTTACTTTATTACCTCTGATTAATGTGGAATGTGTTTTGGTTTATCATATGTGGGATAGCCTATTGTGAGATCCTGGTTGAACCGTTGATTTATTGATGGTTTATCACACCATTCTGGTTGGTGCAGAATTGGGGTGTGACAGCTCTCCTTTCTTTGTGCTAACAAGTAAATTGAAAGCTGTTAAGCAAAGGTTGAAGACTTGGTCCAAGGAAACATTCCCAAATATTGAGAAGGAGGTGAGCTGCACTGGGTATTGCTTGAGGACATCCAAGAGACCATCCAGAATGTAAGATGTAACTCTGAGCTCAAGGATATGGAAGATCTGGCTGTGAAGGAGCACGATGATGCTTGCTCTTTGCATGAGGCTCTATGGGCGGAAAAGGGAAGGGTTAAATGGTTGCAATGTGGTGACCAAAACTCAAAATATTTTCATGCCTTTGCTAAGGGCTGCAGGGATAAAAATTTGATCAGACACATCTAAAGGGAGAATGGTGTGGTGATTGATAATCAACAGGAGATAAAGTCATATATTTCTTCCTTTTATGAGGATTTCCACTGAAGTGCTGGGTAGGTTTTCCATCATCAGTGTCTGGATGTCATTCCAGCCATTGTTGCAGTTGAAGATAATACCAATCTTGACGGTGTTCCTTCCAATGAGGAAATAAAATCTGCAGTATTTGCCATGAACCAGAATAGCTCTTCGGGGGCCAACGACTTCTCTCGTAAGTTCTTCTATCTCTGTTGGGATATAGTTGGAGCAGAGGTTTGTTGAGTGATGAAACATTTTTTTTTTTTTTGGTTGGGATGCCAAGGGGGGTGAACAACAATTACATTATGCTGATCCCAAAAAAAGATGGAGCTATTAGGTTGTCGGATTTTCTCCCTATCTGTGTCGGGAACTTTATCTATAAAATCATCCCCAAAATTCTTGCCACTAGACTGGGGGAGTTTCGTAGGGAAGTTTATTTCTGAATAGCCATCATCAATGGTAGATTCATCCTTAATAATGTGGGGCTTGCCTCATAGTTGGTTACTTTGATGCATAGGATAACAAAGGATGGCTCTTTGGCTTTGAAGCTGGATGTTCAGAAGGCGTATGACACACTTGAATGGGACTTCATCTTTGTTGTTCTCAATAAATTTGGGTTTGTGAATTTGTTTGTAAACAGAGTGTGGTCCCTTCTTCAGTCTACAAGATTATCTATTATGATTAATGGTGAGCTGGTGGGGTTTATAGA
This sequence comes from Protea cynaroides, assembly GCA_028583415.1. Lineage (NCBI taxonomy): Eukaryota > Viridiplantae > Streptophyta > Magnoliopsida > Proteales > Proteaceae > Protea > Protea cynaroides. The sequence goes on from CM053265.1 coordinate 64,116,097, forward strand.
AACTGGAAGAGGGCTTAGGCAGGGAAACCCTCTTTCTCCTCTACTGTTTGTGTTAGTAGAAGAGGTGTTTTATAGAAGATTGCACTAGATGATTAATAATGGGTATATGGAACTAGTTTTCAAAGGGAGAGGTGTATTATCCCCTACCCATCTTTTATTTGCCAATGATGTATTCATATTTATGAAGACAAGCCTTAGTGCTTGTAGAGCTTTGCAGAACCTGATGCAGTGTTATGAGGAGTTTGGGGGACCGCGTATCAACCCAACCAAGAGAAAAATTTTCTTTTCGAAGGATGTCTAGAGAAGTAGGAAGTGCAGGATGATATCTTGTCTGAAGTACTCAGAAGGATGATTCCCTACTACTTACCTTGGTGTTCCCCTATTTAAAGGAAGGATCTGGAGAGATTATTTGAACCCTAAGTTGGACAGGTTTAGACGTAAATTTTCTACTTGGCATGGGCGTTTGCTATCTTATGCAGCTAGGGTACAGTTGGTTAAATCGATTTTGAGCAGCTCCTTTATTCATTCTTTTTTTGTCTACAAGTGGCCTCAAGGCTTGATTAAGACCACTGAAGAATGGATGCAGTGCACCACTTTAGCTACTCAAACTCGGAAATAAGAGCATTAGCTCGCTCAAACTCGAAACATCCTATAAGCGAACCGCTTGATTAAGACCACTGAAGAATGGATGAGGAATTTCATTTGGTCTGGAAATCCAAACCAAAGGAAGGTTATTGTGGTGAAATGGGATTTTTTATGTAAACCAAAGAAGAAGGGAGGCCTGGGTATATGGTGTATGAAAGATGTAAACAATTCTACGCTCTGTAAAATGTCATGGAAAGTGAGAACAAAAGAATCAGTTTATGCTCGATTCATGCGAGATCATTACCTTTCCAAGGAAAGGGATATTCAGGTTTCAGTCTGCAGATCTCCTGTTTAGTTGAGTATCTGAAAGCTGAGGGATTGGACTGCAAAGCAATCTTAGTGGATAGTGGGGGATGGAAGGCGTATCAATATTTGGAGGGACAAGTAGCTTGGTGACATTACTCTATAGGAAAAGCTGGGGCTGCAACATATTCTGTTTAAAGGTATGGATTGTTCTCTATCTCAGTTTGTTTTTTAGGGTAAATGGGTTTGGCCAACAATTGGGTTCCCATCCCTACAACCTTGGTTTGAGGAAGCGTCTAAAATACCTTTAACCACTGGTAGTTAAGATGTGTTGGTGTGGACTAGGGAACACAATGGACGGTTTACCACTAAATCATCCTAGAACATGCTCAGAAGTCAGAATCCCAAACCCCCGTGGGTAATGCCGGTTTGGAGTAAGACTTTGTCTCCTAGGATTTCTTTGTGTGCCTGGCATTGGTGTGAAAGGAAAATTCCTACAGATAATTGTGTGAGAAAGAAGGGGGTATGCTTACCATCTAGGTGCCCATTATGCCACAAAGTCGAAGAGAAGATGGTTTACCCCTTTGGAGGATTTGAGTTCTCTGTATTGTTATGGAGGAGGATTGGGGAAATTTTTAATGTTACGATACCAGTGTTTGATTCGGCTAAATTATTTTTTGAATGGTGGATGCGTAAAGGCAAGGTTGCTCTAATGAAGATGATTTGGAAAGGGCAACTATTTGTTGTTTTATTTTTTTGTTTTTTATTATTTGTTGTTTTAGAATCTCTCTGGGGAACAAGGAACTTAATCATGTATGAAAATGGCATGGCTTCCCAGGTGGGAACTTGGGGATGGATTACAAAGGGGTGTCGTGACCAATCTATTGTGCATCCTTGTGTTGTGAAATCTATGGAGGAACTTAATGTTGAGCGGGCCTTGGGTCTTTCTACCACTCAAGGTAGGAGATCTATAGTTATTGAGCTCTTTTGGCAGGCCCCATGCCAACATTGGTGTAAAGTCAATGTCGATGATTGGAGCCTAGGGAACCCAGGAGTGGCAGGGACTGGTGAGGTGATACGTAACAGTAGAGGTTACGTATTGTTTGCCTTTGCTGATTTTGTTGGTCACACAATGAACTATTTGGCAGAACTGAAAGGTGCAATTCGAGGTTTGAAGGAAGTTCGTCTTAGATTCAAACATATTTGGCTGGAGTCAAATTCAAGTTTAGTTGTAGAGAGGTTCAAAGATTAGAATCTCCCATGGTATGTTCTTCAGGATTGGCGTTCCCTTCTGATGGAGTTATCTAAGTGCCAGATTCGGTATTTCCATGGCTGCAAGGAAACTAACACTATGGTGGATAGATTGGCTTGGAAGGGTGCGCACGACAGACAATCTTATGTATGAAATTTTTGCCTAGACTTGATTGCTAGAGAGGTTGTGTGGGATGCCTCCCACCAACCCAGGTATAGGCTTCAGTAGTTTGTTTCCTTTTCCCCTGGAAGGGCCCTGCTGATGGCAATACCAAATGTGGGGCTGTCTTCCTCTTGGGGTTATTTGGTATTCCTTTTTCTATCTTATTAATACAAATGGACTTTTAGCGGAAAAAAAATTAGCTCACTAACTCAATGAAGAAAACCTATAATTATTAAAAAGGTCAAATAAACATTTCAAACAATCCATGTGAAGTGTATTCAATATCCATGTATATGATCATGTTCAAATTTGTGTTATGTACTTTACATTACTTACTTTAACTTTGTATATTCTATGTTTTCCAGACTCAACAAATCTCTGTTGTCTAGTGACTCACCAATGTCACTACACTGGTCTTTCGCCTCAACTGTCTCCCATGCTGTTGTCCTTTGAACTTAACCATGTTCTCGTCTTTTGACTCACCGGTGCTGCTACCCGGTCTTTTGTCTCACAATGCCTGATACATGTATTATTCTCACTGTTTTTTGGTTCACTAGTGTCGTTCTACTAGTCTTTTACCTCACAGTGTCACCTTAACTTCTACACATAGTTCCCACTGTCTTTTGATTCACTAGTGCCCCATTGGTCTTTTATCTCACAGTGTCACCTTAACTTTTACATATAATTCCCACTGTCTTTTGATTCACCAGTGCCACTCCACTAGTCTTTTACCTCATAGTATCCTCTATGAAATTATATATACTATGATTGTTACATTTTCTATGCATGAAAAAAACTATTATAAGGACATAGATTTCACTCCATATAAAACATATCATAACATTCATGTATGAACTTATAACATATTCCGCATGTGGAAATTTTAAAGCACTGAATATCAACACATTTCATATATTAGCAACTCTCATTTTACTATATAAGACATTGAACACAACATTATAGTCTTCATGTCACAACAAGGCAAACACAATATCTTTTTTTCATAATATTAAGAAAACACACACATATGTCACATTTCACTCAAGTATACATGTCACACCCCAATTCTGGACTAACCAGTAATGTGATGAACCGTCATAAGAACCAACAGTTTAACCAGGATCTCATACCCACCATAGAGAACCAAATACATTCCACAGTAATAATCAAAGATAATAATTAAATAACAGATGTCTTTATAAATAATGAACTGAGATTTAACAATGATAAATAAATATTTAAATCTAGTTATCACCAAATAACTCAAGACATAGAGTAAATAATCCATTACATGTTCCCTTATTCAAATAATACTAAACTAATCAAAAACACATTGATTGCATTCGCATGACGGATCATGTGCTTCCTCCATAGCTTCTACTTCTATATCCTCCATGTGTCCATATGTCGGCATATTCAAATAGTCTTCTACAGTAACACTTGCATAATCAACTAAAAATATTTAACGTCGAAAGGGTGAGCACACATCATGGCTCAGTGAGCAAAGAAAATAATGCGCAAACATATGCATGCATTCAATTCATATCTTTGGTCTGGTTTTAAGTTTGCAACTGTGCTATAGAAAGGATTAGTGGCCACCGCACCTCTATACATGAGTGTGTGAATAGGCCCAATGGATCAAACACCATTGTCATCTCATATGCACCCACCATAGAATAGAGATAGAGCTAAAGTGTCCAGATCACACACCGCCAACACTTTCCCTAATGTCTTACCCATACCAACACCTAAGCCCCTGCTGGTAATGGCTTACAAACTAAGCTTGCAATTAACCAATCCTAATGCCATCCAAATATATCTAAAGCCTCACCCCAGCATCCCTCAATACGTCTATAGAGATAGAGGTAAGGTCTCCTGGTAGAGTCAAAGATCACACAGTCTGAGACCACCTCCCCTGATGCCTATGACGTAATAGTTCTGCTAAGGTAATGGCGATACGACGATGTCAATGTGAAGCATGGTTTAGGGATCAAACACCCTTCCCCACACCACACTCACAAACACATGTCTATTCTTATCATCATCTACAGTAAGATATAAAACGATTATATAAATATGAATGAACAGGAATAGCAATAATATTAGATGACATGTGAGATGCACATTACAAGCAAACAAGCATATAATCATTCATGACATTGGATTCCACAAAATAGAGGTAGCTTATTATTAACCAATTAATTTTGGTCTTGTTCCCTCACCTGTCAAGATATTTGATCTTCCTCCAAGCCTTGTAAATCTTTTTGAATCAATTTAGCAATCTAGAAATTATATGAATTCAAGTTAGGGTTCATGTGTAACAAATTATAGTAGTCGAAAGTCGAAACAGACCACTGATAGGTGACTGATTGATCCTGTGGTCACATGCCTGTGTCGACCACATCATGTATGGTCGAACCCCTGTGGTTGCACTATATGCGACCGTCCCTGAGACCACACGTTTCTTGGATTTTTCTCGAATAGCTGTGGTCGACTTTATGATCACCCTATGGTCGACCATAGCTACCACCATACAAGTTTGGTCTGATTTTTATTTTCAATACAAGTTCCTCCTATTGGCTCATCAACGAGGTTCTCCTTAACAATCATTCTATTGCCATAAATCTTAGTTTTTATCAGACTAAGTACTCTCACCCATCCTCCATGATCCCCTTTGAGATATGCTTAGAAAATCCCATAGTTGAATCCTTATATTGAGTTTAGTATCACAATTTGCATTAGGAACTCCTACTCTAGGTATTCTATGGCTACTGAGACAAGGTTCATACCTTACATGTTGCAGAGAGTCTGCAAAACTCCTTCTCTCAGCCTTCTTCTCCAAATCTCCTTCTCTTTCTCTTCCTCTCTCTTTCTCTTCCTCTCAGCCTTCTTCTCCAAATCTCTTACTCTAGGTATTCTATCGCTACCGAGACAAGGTTCACACCTTACTTGTTGCAGAGAGTCTGCAAAACTCCTTCTCTTAGCCTTCTTCTCCAAAACTCCTTCTCACACCTTACTTGTTGGAATATATATATGTGGGCTTAATTAATTACTAGGCCCATTGATCAGTGGGAGTCTATGTCATTAGGTTAAACCAGTTCGGTCTGGTTCGTCACAAGATAAAGAGATAGGCAATCCCTATTACGGTGTGGGACTGATTAGGGTTTGTGACAGTATTATATATACTAGGTCATGAGTCCCCGCAGCCATAGTTGTTTTCCTCTCTCTGTACCCACGAACAGTGAGAAAGACGTGGAACCTCTACAGGCTATGGAAGACCGTGATCAAAGCTCCAACACCATTCTTGGAGATTATCGGCGGAAATCAATCTTCTACTCTCAGGTATGTCTCTATTATTATTGTTTACATTGAACATCATTGTATTCTAGATCTCTGTATGGATATTAGGGTTTAGGAAGAAACCCTGTGAACTGTAAAAAGTCTAACAATTGGTATCAGAGCCATTCCATACAGACCTAGGATCGATGGTTAATGATTGTAGAGACTGTATGAAAGATTGGACTGAAAGTGGGAGAAATTTTTCTTCTCAATTCTTCGGACAGCCCTGTCTAGGTTTCGAACCTTAAAAAACTTTTTCGGACTGGTGAAAAATAAATCGAACCATACAGGCTTGTAGGTCTTTGAAAGACGAAGCCGCCGGTATAAAAAACATCGCCGGCGGTGACCTGACGCGCCTCCACGCGCCGGTGGAAAAAGGGCGTGAAGGCCACGCGCCGGTTAGGGTTTTAAAAAAAAATAAATAAATAATATGGCGGCTGACCCGGTCATCGCCGGGTCAACTCGGAAAACCCTAACGGGTTACTCAAACCACAGACCGAGTCGACTCGGTCTGGGGGATCCGACAGTGTTTTGACCCGGCCCAGTCAACGGCCCGCGAACCCGGACAATGACCCGCGTTTGCCGACCCGGTGGCACGTTAGTTTGACCCGAAACCCGATTGTCTTGACCCGGGAAACCGGGATTTGACCCGGTTACCCATAATTTTGGACCGGGGTCGGTTCAATTGTGACCCGGTGGTTGGCTCGGAAAACCAACTCTCTAGTTCAACTATGCCAGACCAAAGCGGTTCGGTTTGAAGGAATTTAAAAAAAAAAAAAAAAAGAGGTTTAATATATATTCGGTCGGGTTCGACCGATCCGACCAGATCAGAACCGATCCGAATCGAACCGGTTACAGAGAACAAAAAAAAAAAAAAAGGGGCTGAATCTTCTTTGGGCTCGTGTGAGCGCGTCCGACCTCCGATTGAGGTGCGGTTTTTTGCGTTGGATTCATCTCGTCGAGATCTTCAGTGTGGTATATTATTTGGCTAATTTTGGGGCCCAATAAAATGTGATTTTGGGCAGAAAGTGTCCTATGGGACTTGGTTTAATGTCATTTTACAGGATTTTCAAATTATTTGTACCATATATCTTGATGAACTATTGTGCATGTTTTCAATGAATGTTTAGCTTTATATTTGAAATATAATTGTGACATTCATGTTGTTTTAAAATCTCATTTTCGCTGCAAAGAGAGTTTGGTGATATCATGGTGGAATTCGATAGAACCCACCAAAGTGGCACACCTTATTTCATTATGATGTCTTCAAACTCAAGACTATGTATTTATCAATGCTTCAAAGTAAGGGACTGTTCACCCAAGGGTGACATTACCAAACACAGTTACTGTGAGAGTTTGTGAGTATCATGTTGGGATCTGGTGGAACCCACCAAAGTGGTAAACCTTGTCTCTTCAGGATGCTCTCAAATTCAAGGAGAGCATTTATAAATACATCAAGAATTTCACATCTGCAAGAGCAGCTAGACCGGAAGTGTTAACCCAAAGGTGGCACTACCAAGCCTTTTAAATATATGTACATGCACATAAGTAGAAGGATTTTGACTTCAAGGGTCTCATTAACCCAAAGGTGGTGGGATTTTTGAATCACCATTCTTTCGCGGTCACTGCACGGATACTGAGGAGACCACTGCATGTTTATCCCAAAGGAGAATGTATAGTTGGTCAACTCTGGAAAATGAAATTTACTTGCATGTGTATTTTGACATTGCTGGTGCAAGAAAATTGTATGTATGAATTTCTATTAATTATCTATTATTGCACAAACACATGGGAAATCAAGTGCATATTGTCCCAAAGGATGAATTTGTATTTTGGTTGACTCCCGAAAAAGGGTTATTTGCTTGTATGTTGTGTAAATATTAGCACAGTTGGTTTGTGAGTGTGGGTGATTGTTTTATTTACTACACTGCACAATAATTATGCATTATCTTTTAATCTCAAGATGTCTATTAATGCAAGCAGTTTGGTTAGTATTCATGTTCTTACTGGAACCAATTACAAACAATGGATTAAGGATCTAGAAATATCTTTAGGTATGCTAGACCTTGATATGGGTATCATGGAGGATAAGCCCGTTGAACTCACATATTCTAGTACCCCTTAAGAAAAACAATACATGGAGAAATGGAAAACGCCAACAAGAAATGTTTGCTAATGATTAGGCGATTTGTCCCCGACTCTATATTAGATGGAATTGAGGGAAAGGAAACAACCAAAAGTTTCTCGAAAGGCATTAAAGCAAGATATGAGGAAACTGAGAAAGCTCAGATGGGCACCCTAATGGCAAAACTGTCTACCACTGTTTATGTTAGTCCCAGGTTGACACTGAGAGGGGGGGGGGGTGAATCAGTGGCCACTAAAACTTTTTCACTAAATGATTTGCCCTGATGCTATGAACACTGCTGCTAAGAGTTGTTGATCAAACTGCGCTATGCTGCCTTGAGCTGATTTCTTGAGACCTTCTCGCAGACAATCTATCAAACACATTTCGTGCACACACCAACCACCCACCCACAGGTATCCATACCAGGGGCTTGGTCTACCAAGTGTGTACACCCAGACCTGCAGCACACGGACTTCTATTCCACAATCACAATCACACGCATGGGACACACAATATAACGTGGTTCACCAATCACACATTGTGATGGCTACTCCACGGGGCAATACCCTAACCGGGGGTTTCGTATATACCCGATACACAACGAAATGCTATGGTTGCACCTACAACCCCGATGCTACAACATCAACCACATTCACGGCTACAAATCGTGCTCGAGGCACCTACTCCCAACTCCGGGTCAAGCACCCACTTGACAAAGTTATACAAAATGGATATCATAAATCATTACAAACCCTTCCCATATATCTCTGATACAATAAGTAGGATTTGTGTGCGTGATTACCTTCCCGGCGTGATCACAGAAGGATTAGTTCTCATCAAATGGATGTTCCAAGCTCTCCAAAGAGTGATAGATACGCTCGTCAATGGAATGGACCTTCGGCCTTCTTCTAACGCATCTCGCACACCATCGGTCACATCAAACCGTCACTCATACTCACACTTCACTCCAAACTGCTCAAATACCCATGTGTATCAGAAGGAAGAAGGTGAAGAGAGGTTTGCTCTTCAAAGAAAGCTCCAAAACACCATTTCCCCCAAAACCCACAGCTCTTTCCTTCAAAACCTTGATTTTTTCGTTTCAACAGATTCTTCTCGGAGAGAGAAAGCCGTGAGTTTTTGAATCGCCTCAATCGGAGCTCAGACGGCCAAGATATGGCCAAAAGAAGTTCGGTCAGTGAGATTATTCCAAATGGAATCTCCGGCCTTGATTCGGTGCGCCGCGACGCACCATAGCGACGCCAGCATCCGACGCAACGTACGCCGTTGTCGTTCGTTGTTTGGCGGAAAGAGAATCTTCGTAATCTGACCGTTGGATGGGTCGAGAGTGGCGGGATCTTCTCGGATCCGTCCGATTGGCTTCATCGCGTCGGTGCAATCGAAAGCCTCCTTAGCCTTCGGATGCGCATCTTATGCGCATGTGCATCATGCATGCGCTCCGCCGAATCAGGGATCCACCCCGTGCGACGCAACCCACCATTTAATCTTGCTTCCAAACCACTCGAAGGCTCGCGATGGAATCTTTGCGCGAATCCGACGCTATACCAGATCCCGCATTTTTGACAGCCCTCCATTTGGAATCTTGTCGTCGTGGCTTGATCCAAGCCACCCATACGGAATATTCTCTCTTCAAAATGACCAAAATACCCCCGTGAATGTGTGGTAATGCCCCGTAAGTCGATTTTTTCCCAGTAAGGTTCGGACATTTTCCTTCATTGCGGCATTTCGTCGAACAGGTCGCGTGCATGCCTTCGCCCGCCGCATGCGCCGCAGCGCTGGCTTGCCGCGGCGCGCGGGCGCGCTTGGCGCTGCGCGGCGCTGGCGCCGACTTGCCGCTCGTGCGGGCTCTGCGCGCGGTGCTGCCGAGCAAGCCTTGCGCGCGGTATGCCTTTGCACGCACGGCTGGCTTGCCGCGCGAGGCATGCCTTGCGCGCTGGGCTGCCGCTGCGTGGCCCCCCCCAGGCGTGGCCCCTCGGGCGTGGCTGCCTGGCGTGCGTGCCGGCCGCTGCTTGCTTGCTTGTGGCATGGCCCCGCATGCCGGGCAAGGCCTGCTGGCCCGGTGCCGCGGGCTTCCAGACCGCTGGCCCGGGCTGGCCGCCATGCCGGCCTGGCCACCCAAGGTGGGACCCACCTGGTCCCCACCCATTCTCTCTCCTCTTTCCCTCTCTTCCATTTTCTCTCTCTTCTTTCTCTCTCTTCTTTCTCTTCTTTCTCTCTCTTCTTTCTCTCCCTTCTTTCTCTCCACTTCAGATGGACTTTTTCATCACTCTTTGGTCGTTTGACCGACTGAGAGTCCTACGATATACTCTCTCCTCCAAATCACTTTCTCTCGCTTGGGTTGCCAACAATGACAACACTAATCGGACCGATTGGACCGGGGTGTCAACAATCTCCCCTTTGGAATTGTTGGCAACAAAACTCAATCAAAAAACTCCCCCATCCATGCTATCTTCTCCCCCTTTGACAACAAGTACCAAAGGCTGAATGAGCCCCCCTTCATATCAACTCCCCTACATAGTCTCACCCGTAGGGAGTGCCCACCGCATCTTTCCAATCCTACGGATGAAAGGTGATGCTATGTAGTCAAGAACTCCCCTACATATCCGCCATCTACAATGTGCTCAAAGTCACTACTCCTAGCCGAGCTCCGAGTTTCTCAAAAGAGTCTTTTGGAAGAGCCTTGGTGAAGATGTCCGCCACTTGATCTGTTCGTAGGAACAAAGTCCAATCTCACTTCCCCTTCAAGCACTTTCTCCTTCAAATAATGATATCCGATGTCAATATGCTTGGTCCTTGAGTGTTGCACAGGATTCTTGGATATGTTGATGGCACTCATGTTATCACATTTGATGACCACCGGTTCTTCACAGATAACACCGAAATCGACATCCGCCTTTTCATCCAGATTACTTGAGTGCATGTAGCTGCCGCTGCAATGTACTCGCCCTCGCTGTAGATAAGGAGACGGACTTGTTTCTTGTCGTGCCATGCTACTAAGCTCTCTCCCAAAAAGAATGCACCACCACTAGTGCTCTTTCGTCATCAATGCTACCAGCCCAACCAGATCCGAAAATGCCGTCAAAGTGAAACTTCCAATATTTGGATACCACAAACCATAGTCCGTTGTGCCTTTCGGATATCCGAGTATTCTCTTCACCGCCATCGATGAGTTTCCTTTGGACATGCTTGAAATCTGGCCACTAGGCATACCGCTTGCAGAATATCAGGTCTTGAAGCCGCCAAATATAGTAAACCGCCAATCATTGACCTATACAAAGGTCCGATCAACTCGATGGAGAATCATCTTTCGAACTCAACTTGATATTCACCGTCATTGGTGTCCCCACCGGTTTACAGCCCTCCATCACAAATTTCTTCAACATCTCCTTGGTATACTTCATTTGAGAGATGAAGATGCCATTTTCTCTTTGATGAATTTGCAACCCCGTAAAGTAGGACATCTCTCCAAGCATAGACATCTCAAACTCGTTCTCATCCTCTCAAAGAAACCGCTTGCAAAGCTTCTCACAAGGCTCCCCCAAAAATGATATCATCCACATAGACCACAACTACCGCTTGATCTGCCGTCTTCCGTCATGACATATAGGTTGCTGTCCACAACTCCTCTTCGTAGACCCAACTTATGCGGATATGTATCAAGCCTTTCATACCACGCTCTTGGAGCTTGCTTCAACCCATATAGAGCCTTCTTCAACTTGCATACCATATCTTCATCATTGCTGAGTTGGAACCCTTCAAAGTTGCTCGCTGTACACTTCCTCTTCTAAATTGCCATTCAAGAATGCAGATTTCACATCCATTTGATAAACCTTGAATCCCTCCGGCACACCTAATGCTAAGAACATCCGATAGACTCAGCCTTGCCACGTGCAAAAGTCTCATCAAAATCAATTCCTTCTACTTGAGCATATCCTTTGCATACAAGTCCGACCTTGTTTCTCACAACCTGGCCTTCTTCATTTAATTTGTTCCCCGAAAACCCACTTTGTGCCAATTACATTCTTGTCTGCCGGTCTAGGAACTAGCTCCCAAGTGTTGTTCTTTTCAATTTGGTCAAGCTCATCATTCATAGCTTTCAACCAAGATTCATCATTGCTAGCTTCATGCACAGTTTTAGGCTCTATCTCGGACAATAATGAATAAGTGGTAGCTTTCATTCTCCCGTTTCAATGCCCGCATCCGGATCTCCTATCACTTGATGATTAGGGTGAATTCTCAACCATTTGTTATCTTTTGGTATGCCATCTCTCTGCACTTCAGTATGAATCTCTTGCACTTCAGATTCTTCTTCATCTTGTTCCCCTTTGTCAACTGATAGAGTGTCATCTTCATCAAGTTCTTCAAGAATGGACCCTTTTGGTTCAGTCCCCTTTTGATTCCCTACATTCTCATCAATCTTCACAATCTCAATAATTTTTCCTAGTCTCTTGTTGTAGCACCTGTATGCCTTACTTTTGAAGGAGTACCCAAGGAATATGCCTTCATCAGCCTCGTCATCAAATTTGCCAAGATTTTCTTCCTTTCGCTTGATGTAGCACTTAGAACCAAAAAATTTTGAGATATTTCATCGTAGCTTTCCTCCCAAACCACAATTCATAAGGTGTTTTGTTCTCATGAGGCCTTAGAAGACATCCGTTAGTGATATGCACCGCAAGATAGATACCTTCTCTCCGTAAATGCTTTGCCGTGTTATTCTCTCGCCATCATAGTTCTAGCCATTTCTTGCACCGCTCGTTTCTTCCTTTCAACCACTCCATTTTGCTGAGGTGTTCGGCAAACGAGTGTTGAATTTTTATCCCACTTTCACTACGTAAGTTTGAGAATTCACTCCATATAAATTCTTTGCCTTGATCAGACCTTAAACACTTGATTGTGTTTCCTGTCTCATTTTCAACTCTCTTCTTGAATGCTTTGAACTTGTCAAGAGCTTCAGTTTTGTCCTTCGTAAACATCACCCAAGTCATTCCCGAATACTCATCTATAAATAGGATGAAGTATCTCTCACCTCCTATGGCCTGTGTTCTCATTGGTCCACACAAATCTGGTGTATCAAGTCAAGTGGTTTACTTGAATGGTACTCCTTTGATTTATAAGTAGCTCTTGCCCGCTTGCCCTTCCGACATGAACCACATATATGACTCTCTCGAGTCTTTATGATGGGAAGATCTCTCACCGCTTGCTCCTTGCTAATTTTAGTTAGTTTTTTGAAATGAATGTGTCCCATTCTTCTATGCCACAACCAATTTTCATCTTCTTGAGTTATCATGCACTTGTTGATGGCATCCGTCAACACATACAGATTTCCAACTGTTTCTTTCACCAAAGAGCCACCGCCTTCCCTGTTCCAACCTTGTGGACAACAAAACTTTCATTGTTGAAAGTGATCTCATGTCCTTGATCACATATCCGACTCACACCGAGTAGATTATGTTTCAACCCATTAACGTACAAAACATTGTGGGACTTTATCTTCCCATTGTTAAAGTTCACCGAACCTCTTCCTTCAACTCGGCGCCTTCATTGTTTCCAAACTTCACAGCCTCCTCCTCTCGCAAAGATCAAGACTTGTGAATTTTTCTTTGTTGCCAGTCATATGTGTTGAGCATCCACTATCAAGAATCCATGGAGATTGTTTTCCTTTGTTTGCTTTAAGTGCCGCTTGCACCAACAAGGAATTGTTCCCTTTCTTCGTGGTTTTTCCACCCATGTAGCCTTGTCTTTCACCGTAATTGGCTTTCTTGTATTTCTCACCATTTCATTTTGTTCTTCTCCGAATTGGTTTTCTTGGAGGATCTTCTCTTTCTTCCTCTTAGCTTGCCTTTGAGATGGAAGGATTGTCTTGTAGTTTCCGCTATATGCCCAAGTCTCTCACATCTATAGCATATTATTCTCTCATCGGCAAGATGAGCAAACTGCTCTCGTCAATGAACACCGGAGGTCTTTGTTGTCTTCTACATTCCCGCCACTCGATGTCCATAGGCATTACAGCCATAACGATATCCTCCGAACCGACTCCCGACCGCCCCTGTTTCTCCGAAACCGACTTATTCCTCCGAAACCGACTTTGTTTTCTCCGACCGCCTTGTCCGACCGTCTTGAAGCCTCTTCATCATTCTTGCCATTAGTAGCTCTCATAGCCGGTGGCTCCTTCCGCTTTTCTTTCACAAACATAATGGGATTACTTGCAGATCCCTTTCTTTCATATGCTCGGATAGCTGCTCAAGATATCCAAGTCCAGATTTAATATGAGAGGATTTCTCGTAACTCGTAATCTCATCAAGGATGTTGTCTTCCTCCTTGTCTTCATCTTCGTAGCCGCTTTCTTCATCTTCCCCGTAACCTAACATTCTTATCTTTTGACTTTAGAATGGTTACATGAGGGACTTTCGTAGTAGCTTCAAAGATAAGTTTTTGTTTTTGTAGACTTGGCCAGATCCGCCATAAGTCTTACAATCACTTCCTCAAGCTTCTTACACTAAGTCTTTTGTGTAAGATCATTGTCAAGCTCATCAGCAATTATTTTTGCTTTTCCGAGAGTTTCCATAATTTCAGCATTGATCTCCTTTGCTTGGTTGAGTTGCTCATTCAAGTTTTTGTTCTTCTTCTTTCGACCCGAGCCGCAAGCGTGCAAAGCAACTCGCTTCAAGGTCCTGGATTGTCATCATCTTCAATTCTTTTCTTGATACTATCACCTTTCCTTTTTGTTGTATCACTCCCCGTAGGAGTCTCTTCCAATCTTGCCATAAAGAGAATATCATCATCATCTTCATCTTTAGACACATCGTAGAGGTCATCATGCTTTGACAGATAACTTCTCTTTCTTGGAATGAATTTCTTCTTTCCTTTCTTTTCTTGGCTTCCTTTGGACTCTTCTTCATCGAGTCATACACTCTACCCTTTTTCCCGCACTTAGAGGCAAAATGTCCTAAGCCTCCACAAGTTGAAACATCTCATTGAAGACTTGTTTTTGAACTTCTCGGATCTCTTTTGAGTTTGTTAGCCGATAAGCTATGAGCTCATCATCCGAATCATCTCGTGTCCTCCTCCTCGCATCAGCTTTTGAGCTTTCCACTCGGCTCCTTCATTTTTAATTTTTTAAAAGCTTCAAAAAACAGCTTCCTTCTCAACCGGCACCGGCTCAAGCATTCTCATCTCATAGGTGGTCAAGATACCATGCGGTTCATCTATGGTTAATGTATCCAAGGGTGGCAATTTCTTCAAGGGCCGACACCTTGGCATTATACAATTTTGGAACTGTCCTCAACACCTTCTTAACCACATGAATCTCTTTCAACTCTTCACCCAATGCTCGATTGCATTGGTAATCTTGTTTACCTGCTCGTGTAAAACTCAATTGTCTCACCTTCACTCATTCTCGTACTTTCAAATTGAGATCTCGCATCTTCAATTTAGCCTCCTTGATTTTACTGCCTCCTTCATGTACACCTCGTAGCTTGTCCCATATCTCCTTTGATGTTGGGCAACCGATCACTCTAGTAAGTTCATTACTTGAAAGCGCGCTAGAAGTGCCGTAACGCCTTAGCTTCATTTTCTCTCTTCTTCATCTCAACAAAGATCACCGATATCTTCGGCCTGTGTGCCCGTACCCATTTTTCACCGCCAACCATACCCCATATCCTTGTGCAATCACGTAAGCCTCCATCCCGACTTTCCATATGCCGTAGTTGGAGCCATCAAACATTGGAATTTCGCCGTGCCCATGATGTTCTTCATGTGTAGCCATATCTCGCCTCAATCTTATCCGCACCGGCCGTCGGCCTTCTTCCCTTGGGAACTCAGCTCGATACCACTTGTTAGTCCCAAAGTTGACACCGAGAGGGGGGTGAATCGGTGGCCACTAAAACTTTTTCACTAAATGATTTGCCCCGATGCTATGAACACCGCCGCTAAGAGCCGTTGATCAAACCGCGCTATGCCGCCTTGAGCTGATTTCTTGAGACCTTCTCGCAGACAATCTATCAAACACATTTCGTGCACACACCAACCACCCACCCACGGTATCCATACCAGGGGCTTGGTCTACCAAGTGTGTACACCTGCACCTGCAAAGACACGGACTTCTATTCCACAATCACAATCACACGCATGGGACACACAATATAACGTGGTTCACCAATCACACATTGTGATGGCTACTCCACCGGGGCAATACCCTAACCAGGGTCTCGGATATACCCGATACACAACAGAAATGCTATGGTTGCACCTACAACCCCGATGCTACAACATCAACCGCATTCACAGCCTACAACCGTGCCTCGAGGCACCTACCCCAACTCCGGCCAAGCACCCACTTGACAAGTTATACAAAATGGATATCATAAATCATTACAAACCCTTCCCATATATCTCTCGATACAATAAGTAGGATTTGTGTGCGTGATTACCTTCCCGGCGTGATCACGAAAGGATTAGTTCTCATCAAATGGATGTTCCAAGCTCTCCAAAGAGTGATAGATACGCTTCGTCAATGGAATGGACCTTCGGCCTTCTTCTAACGCATCTCGCACACCATCGGTCACATCAAACTGCCACTCATACTCACACTTCACTCCAAACTGCTCAAATACCCATGTGTATCGAAGGAAGAAGGTGAAGAGAGGTTTGCTCTTCAAAGTAAGCTCCAAAACACCATTTCCCCCAAAACCCGCAGCTCTTTCCTTCAAAACCTTGATTTTTTCGTTTCAGCAGATTCTTCTCGGAGAGAGAAAGCCGTGAGTTTTGAATCGCCTCAATCGGAGCTCCGGACGGCCAAGATATGGCCAAAAGAAGTTCGGGCCGGTGAGATTATTCCAAATGGAATCTCCGGCCTTGATTCGTGCGCCGCGACGCACCATAGCGACGCCAAGCATCTGACGCAACGTACGCCGTTGTCGTCCGTTGATTGGCGGAAAGAGAATCTTCGTAATCCGACCGTTGGATGGGTCGAGAGTGGCGGGATCTTCCCGGATCCGTCCGATTGGCTTCATCGCCGTGCAATCCGAAGCCTCCTTAGCCTTCGGGATGCGCATCTTATGCGCATGTGCATCATGCATGCGCTCCGCCGAATCAGGGATCCACTCCCGTGCGACGCAACCCACCATTTAATCTTGCTTCCACCACTCGTAAGGCTCGCGATGGAATCTTTGCGCGAACCGACGCTTATACCAGATCCCGCATTTTTGACAGCCCTCCATTTGAATCTTGCTGCCGTGGCTTGATCCAAGCCACCCATACGGAATATTCTCTCTTCAAAATGACCAAAATACCCTCGTGAATGTGTGGTAATGCCCCGTAAGTCGATTTTTTCCAAGAAGGTTCGGACATTTTCCTTCATTGCGGCATTTCGTCGAACACGTGCGCTGCATGCCTCGCCCGCTGCATGTGCGCAGCGCGGCTTGCCGCGCGGGCGCGGGCGCCTGGCTTCCGCGGCGCGGCGCCGACTTGCCGCGTGCGGGGCTGGGCTCCGCGCGCGATGCTGCCGAGCAAGCCTTGCGCCGCGGCATGCCTTGCGCGCAGCGCTGGCTTGCCGCGCGAGGCATGCCTTTGCGCCGCGGGCTGCCGCCGCGTGGCCCTCGCCGGGCGTGGCCCCGCCGCGGCGTGCCGCCACCGGGCTTGCTTGTGGCATGGCCCCGGCATGCCGGCAAGGCCTGCTGGCCCGGTGCCGTGGGCTTCGCACGCTGGCCCGGGCGGGTCGCCATGCCGGGCTCGGGCCACCCAAGGTGGGACCCACCCGGTCCCCACCCATTCTCTCTCCTTTCTCCCTCTTCCATTTTTCTCTCTTCTTTCTCTCTCTTCTTTCTCTCCCTTCTTTCTCTCCACTTCCGATGGACTTTTTCATCACTCTTTTGGCTGCTTGACTGACGGAGAGTCCTACAGATACTCTCTCTCCTCCAAATCACTTTCTCTCGCTTGGGTTGCCAACAATGACAACACTAACTCGCACCGATTGGACAGGTGTCAACAGTTTATGATGGAAAAGGTAATGTTACGGATCACCTTGTAGGACTTGGTTGGTATAGCTGAAAAACTCAGAGAAATAGGACATGCTGTTGATAAGGATCATTTGGTATATTTGGCAATGAAATCTTTAACTAATGAATACAAGCATATCAAAGTAGCATATAGAACTTCTAGAACAAAGTAGACTCTAGATGAATTGATTGCTGCTTGTACTGAAGATGAAGAAAGTGACAAAAAGGGAACTATCGAATCCATTAATGCTACGTTCTACAAGAACAACTCTGACAAGGGCACTAGACAACAAGGATTTGGACCTCACAAAAGAGGAAAATATTTTTCTGATAAAGCAAACAAACCCTACAACAAGGAAAAAGATGATAAAGAGCAGCATGAGAAAAAAAGACCCGAGCGACATCAAATGTTTTTGGTGTCAAAAAGAGAGGACATATGAAGAGGGATTGCAAGAGCGAAAGCGTTAGTTGGAGAAGAAAAAAGGATTCGGAAAGTCTAAGGAAGATGATGCACAAAAAGAATGAAAGTTTCATCTTCATGAAATATAAGTCTAGTTAGGAGTCAGATACATTAATAGTTAGAAGTTATTTGAATTCAATTTGATATTTTCAATCTTCAGTTTTTGTTTTCTCTAAAAAAGAGAGTTTGTTTCCAGTTTAAGTATTAATAAGACATGATTCTATTCAATTTTATTTAAATAAGATTTTATTTTATCTTAAGGCGTCTTTATGCAATAAATGTTTTTGTGTGTTAAAATCTGAATTTATAATAGTGATTGAATATTTGGGTGATTTTAAGATCTTCAAAGACAAAGGATAATTCACTAATGGAAGCCTTTAGTGACTTATGAATGATACGGTAGTCACGAATTATTTTGATGTGCTTAGTCAGTGGGAGTTTTCATTCATATCTGGTGCTATGGTTGTTTGTATTGTTGGTGATCTGATTCATGATTCAGGCTGTGTTTAGTCAAAGATAAAATGGGCAGTATTTAGCCGGACACCAGGAAATATTTAACCAAAGATCAAACAAGGCAGTATTCAGCCAAATATAAAAGATCAACAAGGCAGTATTCAGCCAAATATAAAAGGTCAAACAAGGCGGTATTCAGCCAAATGTAAAAGGTGGTATTCAACCAGGATAAAAGGCGGTATTCAGCCAAAGATTAAGGGCGGTATTCAGCCAAATAAACTATGACGGTGTGTCAAAGTGAGATATTAATCAAAGTTAAAGGCGGTTTGCCATGAAAGGATAATATCAAGTATAAAAGTTTAAGGTAACTCGATCGAAGGTAATTCGATCAAAGAGGACTCATTATCTCACGGCGATTCATGCTGTTAAGTAGGTTTTTGTATGTGGCTGATGGAAGGTAATACACCATTTGTGTTGGAGTATTTTCCGCTGTTGCTCGACATTGGCAGGCTTAATAGCTGGATCAAAGTAGGTGACGATTCATTGAGTGAATGGATTCCATGGCCACACTATTCAATGGTGGCATTGTAATTAATCTAGCCCAAGTGGGAGAATGTTGGAATATATATATGTGGGCTTAATTAATTACTAGGCCCATTGATCAGTGGGAGTCTATGTCACTAGGTTAGACTAGTTCGGTCTGGTTCGTCACAAGATAAAGAGATAGGCAATCCCTATTACAGTGTGGGACTGATTAGGGTTTGTGACAGTATTATATATACTAGGTCATGAGTCCCCGCAGCCATAGTTGTTTTCCTCTCTCTGTACCCACGAACAATGAGAAAGACGTGGAACCTCTACAGGCTGTGGAAGACCGTGATCAAAGCTCCAACACCATTCTTGGAGATTATCGGCGGAAATCAATCTTCTACTCTCAGGTATGTCTCTATTATTATTGTTTACATTGAACATCATTGTATTCTAGGTCTCTGTATGGATATTAGGGTTTAGGAAGAAACCCTGTGAACTGTAAAAAGTCTAACATTCTATAGTTACCGAGACAAGGTTCACACCTTACTTGTTGCAGAGAGTCTGCAAAACTCCTTCTCTCAGCCTTCTTCTCTAAATCTCATTTTCTTTCTCTTCCTCTCTCTTTCTCTCTTAGGTTTTAGGGTTTGATAATGATTCAAAAGAGTGAGAAAGGGCTGAGAGACGTCCCTTATATGGAGAAAAACTCTCCATAAAGAGCCCTCAAAAAATAGGAAAGAGACCTCCCCTTGATTTGTAAAGTTTCCAAATTTTGGAGTCTGACCTGGGTGTGTGCGATCGGACGTATGGTCGCAAAATCCGTCGACCACACGTCCCATTTTGACTGCTCTTATTTCCTCATCGTGTGGTAGACCATACTAGCTCATGTAGTTGAACATACACTTACATTTAAGTGTTTTTGAGTTGATTTTCTTATCTGGTATCGTGGTTTCTTCACACGGTTGGTCCGCTCGATCCGACTATAATGGGAAGACCTAACACGACACGGTTAGACCAGGTTAGTGGAGTGTGGGTCTTACAATACATCAGCAAACATTACAGTAGGTATAGGTTTCCTCACCTCTATACTGCTGAATTTCAGGTTCTTCTGTGATGGGCTAATTTTCGGATTCAATAAAGAACATAAACCTTCAAGGGATTCAAATGTATCAAATGAAGGGTCATTGGACAGTGATAAACTAGGTTAACAATCCCTTGCAATAGATAATGGTGGCTCCATTTATTAAACATGTAGTTTAGTACAATGGACTAGAGCAAATGTGGATGCATATGCATGGTTACAATTTAATAAAATATGTTGATTATAAATTTTTGAAAATTTACATCAATTTTACCTCCAATCAAACAACTCTACAGAATTAATTCTACTTCACTTCCCGTGCAACCAAACGACTCAAAAGAAAAAACAATTTCCCTTCACTTTACTTCCTCTTACAACCAAAGAATAGCCTTACTAAGCTTTCTTTGTAAATGTTTCAAGCCCATCAGTTTGACGAACTTTTCTTGTGGAACTGTTTCACGTTGACATGGGTCAGCAAAGTTCACATACAATAGAATTCAAGTAAAGTCACGCTTGAGTTTCACTTTCACCTGATAATTTGAAACCCAAATCATAACGTGAAGGACTTTTAGGATAAAAAAAAGCCATATTTTTTCTTGAGATCCGAAGGGTTTTAGACTTTAGATACGAGCATTGTCTCCTTGTAACCGACCAACTTAAGTAGACATTTTTTTTTTTGGAAAAAGGAATATCATATATTATAAAATAATAAAGAAATATACAAAATTTGCAAAGGATACAAAATGACCAGCAGCATCTCTAATTTAAAAGCAATTGATACTCATTAGGGATATTCTCAAAGTGTTTATGTTGTTAGATCTTAACATCTCATCTATCTATACCAAAATTACCCTTATTAGATGCATGCCTAGATACAACCTTGACATTGTCACCTCGGTTAAATTCAGACCGATCTTAGATACGAGACGAGATATATGTTTAGTTAAAAAATAATATTGATTTTCCCACATGAATCTTCTGCTGCTGCTTCCATGCATGCAACACGACTCTTGTTTTCTCTATTCCATGCAACCTGACATTGGTATTGGTGTTTCCATGCAACTCGACTCTTGCTCTCTCTACTCCATGCAATTCGATATTGGTATGGACGTCGGGTGATCTCAACTATTGAATTCTAATTGAAAAAACAAGACACCCGGAGATGATCCAAGTCTCTCCTTCTCTTCTCGATGATTTAATTTCCTCCGATGGAGCTTTATAATATATGGGAATGATAAGAAATAACTGTCCATTACGTAATTTAATCAATTGACTTGGTTTCTCCTTCTCTTTCAAACTAATTCATGGTTGTACCCAAATTCCTTCAAACAATCATAAAAACATACATCCATATTACATACGAAATGTCATTCATGGGAATTGATTCCATTTATGTCCTAATATTAATGAACTTTTTTTTCAAATGAGACCCATCAATAGACTTTTGAGGTTTGGGGAAAATTTCACCCACCCCCTGAGGTATACTCTTAAATCAATCACCTCCCATCTTGGCTTATAATGTCAACCACTTCCTCTATTTTTGAAAATAAGTATCAACATATCCTATCAGTCCATTAAGTGATGAGACGAATCGTAACTACTATTTTCAATGACAATATTACCCCTTAGATTGTAAAATATTATTTTTACCTCTTTAAAACTTATTAAAAATGGTTTACTTATTTTACTTTCATCTTTTACTGTTTTTACTTTCACTCCTCTACCCAGATCCTAGATCACTTACAAATGAAAGCAAAAGAAACAAAAAAATAAACTTCTGTACAGTCAGAAACAAGCAAACCCTCATAAATCACCGAGATCCGCTAAGAAAGAGACGATTCAAACCAGCACAAAACAAAAATCCAGAGTGAGAAGCCGAACATTTGGCGGGAAACAAGTTGAATTCATCAGCAACAAACAGATTGGATTCAGAAAAGAAATGGCAGGAAAATTTTAAGACAAGATGGGAAGTTGGGAACTAATAATCTGTTAGGAGAATATGAAGGACAGAAAATAAAGAAGATAGAATCTGGGATGCAACAACCGATCGTCCAACTTGATAAGCTGTTAACACAAACTGAAGGATCTACAATAAAGGAGACAGATTGGCTGCAATAACCAAATGTCCAGCCCACAAGAAACCTATCTGACCATCTATCTAAGTGGTTAAATTCAAATTCAAAGATTAGTTGTAACCATACGTGTCTATAGCTTGTAGATTCTTTTATTGTTATATGGTTTCCTATAAGGGATTGAACCCTCAGGTTGGTTATTTTGTATGTCTCTATAAAGAAACGGTATTGGATGTAATACAAATCATCAAGCAAATTCTCAAAATCTCAGATTTCCCTCGCAAATCTTCAAGAACCTCTTGTTTGGACAAAGTTGAGAAATCTGCTCGTCGAGGTTGCCATGGGAGTTTGAAGGGATAGAATCCACACTCATCTTCTTCTTCTTGTTCATATTCCTTTTTCAGCCCAGCAAATTAAGATCCCTTCTCCTCCTCAATCGAACCAGATGAAAGAAATCATAAATCAAGAAGAAAGTAAAAATAAGCAAAACCCTAATCCGAGTAGCCGTCCTTGACTTTATCTCCGTGCTGAGACGATGATGAAAAAGATGAAAATAAAACTTGAAAATTGTTTTTCTTAAGTTTCAAAGGGGTAAAAATGATATTTTACAATCTGAGGGGTAATATTACCATTGAAAATAATAGTTACGATTCGTCTCATCACTTAATGGACTGATAGGGTATGTTGACATGTGCCAAGTTGAGGTGGTTGATTTAAGGGTATTTTCTCCGGGGTGGGTGAAATTTTCTTTTTTTATTATTTAAATTTGCTCTCAATCAAGATATGTAATTGCTTTTTTCATCTTTTTTTTTGCTAAAGTTCCAAAATGAATTGATTATAAAAAGAAAAGATACACAACACCCTAAATGGATGTTAAACCCCCACCTTCGGCAATGCCATCAGTAGGGGCCATCCCGGGTGAAACCACAACTCTAATAAAAACGATAACGAGGTCTATCGGAAGCATCCCATACAACCTCAGAAGCAACTGCATTTGGGCAGTAGTCCCATGTTTGGGACCTTCTTTCAAAGGCAGCTTTTTTCGCTAGGAGATCAGCAATTGTATTTATCTCTCTCCAGCAATGAGTTATTCTAACCTAGCAATGCACAAGGTCTCTTTGCATTAAAATCCATTCCTGTTTTACAACCCATGGAAGAGTATCATTATTCAGCACCACACCACTGATTTTGCATCAGACTATATGTAGATGTTTTTATAGCCCAATCGGATTGCTTGTTTTAGCCCCATCATAATAGCTTTCAACTCTGCAACATAATTAGTCACTACACCCACCAGACCAGAAAATGCAAATACTACCTGGCCAGCAATTGATCGAATCAATCCACCCATTCCTGTAACACCTGGGTTTCCCAAAGAACACTCATCTGTATTGACTTTGCACCAACGATTTAAGGGAGGAGTCCAAAACAATTCTGATATTTGAGATATGGGAGACGGTTTTATTCCAAGATTAAGGAATTAGACCAATTGTAAATCTGAAGATGTTCTAATAAAACAAGGATCGCGGACAGAAATATCCCTACATCCTTGTTTAATCCTATTCCATACCAGATCTGGTTTCACCAACACATTTCTGTAAATGGCATCATTCCTCGCCACTCTCAAGCTTTTAAGAGTTGCAAATAGCACACCTATCCAGATTTGACGAATATTAGTATTCACAACCTTTCGAAGCCACCAATGCAACAATTCCGAACATGTATCAAATTTGGGTAAGCTCACGCCAAAAACAGATCCAACTTCCTTCCATACCTGCAATGACACAGTACAACTGCAGAATATATGATCAGCACTCTCCATAGCTGATTTACAAAGAACACATCGAGAGACAATTGGAATACCTTTTGTCCTTACCACATCCTTCGTAGGCAATCGGTTCATACACCAACGCCAAGCAAATCATGACAAGCTAGATTCAATCCTTTTTGCCATACCACTGAAACCCAACTTGGTTTTTGCTTTTTCACTCTCAACATCTCCCATGCTGATTTAATAGTAAATATATCTGCTAATTCCCAATCCACACAGGTTGGTCAGAAAAAACTTTTGGTAGAGGAATCATACTGGCAGCATTGAACAAATCATTTAGACTTGGAGAGATGACATTCGGCCAGTCCCATCAGCCATTCTTTATAAACCTTGATAGAGAGCATTCTTTCCCTTTCAAAAGCTTTATATCAATACCGAGTTTATCACTCCATGTTTCATCTCCATGCCACCAATCCGTCCATGTATTAATTTGTCATCCATCACCAATCAACCATCGAATTTGTTTGGATGCCCAATCCCAAACAATTTTCATACTACGCTACACAGGAGATGTATATCGAGGAGATCTTCGTATACCATCCTTAGAAAAATAATGACCTCTCACAAACCGAGTGTAAAGAGTATTCTCAGTTTTCACCTTCCAAACCATTTTACATAGTAAAGCATCATTTACCTTACCCAACCAACGCAACCCTAGGCCACCTTCATTCTTAGGGATACACATGGATTCCCACTTAATCACCATCATTTTCTGTTTATTTGGATCTCTAGTCCATATAAAATTCTTCATCCAACCTTCCACAGTCTTAATTAAAGATTGAGCCCATTTATAAATGCAAAAAGAGCTCAAGAAAGTACTACTTAGCACAAACCTTACTAACTCCACCCTACCTGCATAAGATAACAATCCCCCTTTCCAGGCAGTAAATTTTTTCTGAAATCTATCCATTCCAGAAAAATTCTCTCCTTGTTCTTCCATGAAACAAGGTGACACCTAAGTAGGAAGTAGGAAATGTTCCTTGAGTGAATTGTAAACAATTCAACAAACTCTATTGTCTACTCCTACTAACATCCTGAGAAAAAAAAAATCTTACTTTTTGGGAGACTCACCTTTTGGCCACCAATTGAATCATATGTAGCCAATAAGCTCTTGAACCTCCTACAAGACCAAATGCTCACCTTTATAAATATAAATATGCGTCTGCAAAAAACAAATGTGTTGGAGCTATCACCGCTCTTCCTTTAAAAATAGGTTCCATCAGACCATTATGAACCATATCTTGAAGGCCCCTACACAAAACTTCCTCAATCAATACAAAAAGAAGAGGGGATAGGGGATCACCTTGCCTTAGCCCTCTCTCTGGAGAGAAAAACCCCACTGGACCACCATTTATCATTATTGACAATTTAGCAGATTGAAGTAAGGATTTAATGTTAGATTTATGTGGGCTTAATTAATTACCTAAACTAGTTAATTCAGTGGGAATCTGATTGACACGGTATAACTGGTTTGGTTTGGTTTGTCACATGGTATGAGATAGGTTTGGTAACCCTAATTCTATTGTGGGAAGGATTTTAGGGTTACATCTGTATTCTATAAACAGGGTTAGAGTCCCTACAGCCACAGTTAATCAGTTCTCTGCACCCATTAGCAAGAGACATCAGGATATCCTTTAGAGGCTGTGGAAGACTGTAGCCGAGGGATTTCGATCAAAGCTTGGAGCGTCGTAAAACGTATGGGAAATTAATCTCTTCACAGACAGGTATGTCTTTATGTTCATTGTTTATGATCTCTCTATTGTGCTCTAGGGCTGTATGGGATTGGAATGGGTTTCATTGAAACCCTAAACTCATAATTATTCTAACAGTTGGTATCAGAGCCAACCATACAGACCTAGAATCAATTGAGATTGATTACAAAGACTGATAATGAATGGTCAAATTAAAAGAGAAATTTTTCTCAAGTTTTGGATCGAACCTCGATCAGATCTGTCAAAGTTTTCCATCGATGAAAATTTTTTCGACCGAAAAATAGGTCAAGCAATATACCGTTGGAAAGGTCTCGAAGAGACAGAGCCGGCGATATAAAAATCGCCAGCGTCGAATGCCAGACACGCCGGAAATCGCCGACGGTATCTGCGAGTAGAACGCACTCACGGGTGGGAGAATTTAAAAAAAAAACTTTATGGCTGCGTTGACCCGGTCATCGCTGGATCAACTTGGCAACCCTAACGGGTTGGGCCGAGACTCGGACCGAGTCAACCCAAAGAACAAAAAAAAAAAACATTGATTTCAACTAGTAAACAATGTCACTACAAGCCAATGAAAACCATCAACACACATGACAAAGAAGTGAATCCACTCCCACTGACTTATAGATATATACAATGGTCAATGACAATCTCAACAAAGTTGAAAGAAGTACAACCCTGTCAAACTTCAAATACCATTATCCGGATATCCGTTTAATCCACAAATTGACTTTATAAGTCTACAAAATATATCTTCTTTGTCATTACCACAAAACCTTGTGATTAAAGTATATAAACATTTTCTTCTAGATTTTCTTTGATAAAAAAATGATCTTTACATCTACCTGATGCAACTCCAAAATAAAATGAGCAACTAAGACCTCAAAATTTGAAGTTCTCTTTCTCTTCCCTTTGTGTGATTCCACTTTGCTATAAATCTTACTTTGTAGCAATCAATTCTCCCACTGGAATCATAGATTTTCTTTGTATATCCATTTTTAGCCTATGAGTACACCGCTCATTGACAAAAGCATAAATTTCAAGTCTCGTTATTGTTCATAGACAACAATACATCCTTTATGATCATTAAACATTCAAGAGCAATTTCATTACTAACAACTTGCTCAAAATCATTGGGATCTTTATTTTTGTCCATCACCAAAAACATCTATTTTGAAATACAACATGTGATTAGATGAAATCACAGATCTACATGGTCCAGTATATCTCTTCATTGCCTCATCTGGCTCTACTACTATGGCTGAAGCATCGATCTTAATGAATATTTCTATTATCATTTCATTACACTCTAGTAGCATTTCTGGTATCTCAACTGGTTGCTTCACACCTATTTCCATGTGGCCTCATCAAACTTCAAGTTTCTTACCAAACTATATATCAAATTGAAGAGCATTAAAAATGGAGTCCAACGAAACAAATCAGAGATCAATTCGACATTCCTAGCTCCCAGAATCACTATTTAATGTCCTTTTGTTAAAAACAGAAACCAAACAGGCCCTTATAAGAAAATCTTGTCTGGGTCTGTTTGGTTCAATTCGGTTTGAGCCAATTTGGCCAGGTAAGAAATAGGTGTGAAGCAACCAGTTGAGATACCAGAAATGCTACTAGAGTATAATGAAATGATTATAGAAATATTCATTAAGATTGATGTTTCAGCCATAGTAGCAGAGCCAGATGAGGCAATGAAGAGATATACTGGACCATGTAGATCTGTGATTTCATCTAATCACATGTTGTACTTTAAAATAGATGTTTTTGATGATGGACAAAAATGAAGATCCCAATGTTTTGAGCAAGTTGTTAATAATGAAATTGTTCTTGAATGTTTAATGATCATAAAGGATGTGTTGTTGTCTATGAACAATAACGAGACTTGGAATTTATGCTTTTGTCAATGAACGGTGTACTCATAGGCTAAAAATGGATATACAAAAAAAATGTGTGATTCTAGTGGGAGAATTGATTGCTACAAAGTAAGATTTATAGCAAAGTGGAATCACACAAAGGGAAGAGAAAGAGAACTTCAAATTTTGAAGTCTTAGGTGCTCATTTTATTTTGGAGTTGCATCAGGTAGATGTAAAGATCATTTTTTATCAAAGAAAATCTAGAAGAAAATGTTTATATACTTTAATCACAAGGTTTTGTGGTAAGGATAAATGTCACACCCCAATTCTGCACCAACCAGAATGGTGTGATGAACCGTCAATAGACCAACGGTTCAACCAGGATCTCGAATAGGCTATCCCCATCATGTTAAACCAAAATACATTCCACATTAATCAGAGATAATAAAGTAAATAACGAAAGTTTTACAAATAATGAACTGAGGTCTAGTCATGATAAATAATTAATATTCTATTTATCTCCAAGTAACCAAAACATAATTTAATACATATTTCAATATTCAAATACGAAAGTTAAATACTAAGCGTATCCATAGTTGAAACGCTCGCTTAACGAATCACAATAGTCCTCCATAGTTTGCTCATCATAGTCGCCACCCGTTTGTATATTGGCGTATTGACATAATCTTCAACCGTAATACCTGCAACATCAGAAACTAAAAAGCATTACGCGCGCGAGGGTCAACTCTCCAACTTGAGCACAGTGAGTAAACAAAACAATGCAACAAACATATGCATGCATTCAATTCATATCTTTGGTCTGGTTCATAAGTTTACAATGTGTTATAGAAAGGATAGGTGGCCGCCGCACCTCAATACACGAATGTGTGGAACCGCCCAATGGATCAAACATTATTGCCGCCCCCACATGCACCCACCAAGGAATAGAGATAGAGCTAAAGTGCTCAGGACCGTATCGCATCACACTTCCCCTGATGCTCTACCCATACCAACACGTAAGCCCCTATTGGCGAGGGCTTACAAACTGGGCTCGCAACTAACCAATCCTAATGTCAAAGAGTGTATCCAAGGCCTCACCCTAGCATCCCTCAATACGTCTATAGAGATAGAGCTAAGGCCCCCCGACAGAGTCAGAGACTACACGGTCCAAAACCACCTCCCCTGATGCCCTACGACGTAATAGTTTTACTAAGGTAATGGCGATACGACGATGTTAGTGGACAAGACTTGAGTAGAGATAGAGCTAGAGTCTAGTGACCAGGATGAACCATAGTGTCACGTCCTCCCCCTGATGCTCCACTCGCATCAAGCACACTAACCACACACATACATTCACATGCCTATTCCATCATCAACATCATATTATAAATAAACAAAAATTTAATATACATGAACAATAATAACAGGAATAGTGGATGACATGTGATATGCACATTACAATCATACCAGCAAGGAATCATTCATAGTATTGGACTCAATAAACAAAAAATAGTTTATTATTAACCAATTAGTTTAGGTCTTGTTCCCTCACCTTTGATTGCTAGTAGATCCTCGTTCAAGCTTTATAATTCACTTTTAAACCACCAGAAAGGCCTAACAAGTCGATAGATTTTAATTAGAATTAATTCTAAAAAAATTTAGACTAACTAGAATCGTAGGGTCGCAGGTAGGGTAGCACCTAGGGTAGCGATTTCTGCGACCCTAGGGTGTAGGGTCGGACGTGGGGTCGGATACCATTCGACCCTACGTGCGACCACACCCTCCCTAGGACTTCCCGAGGGCATGTGATCGATCCTGTGGTCTCGTAGGGTCGGTTATCATTCGACCCTACGTGCGACCACACGTATTCTAAGTCGACCTTTCATTCTAAAGTCCATTCTTTCATGTTTTGATCCTTTGGCTTACTTTCATGGTCCATTCTAAGATTGTTCTATGGCTCAAAATTCTAAATTTTATACTATTCATTGTCCATAACAATTTCCTCCAACGAAACTCTTGGAACTTGTCCACGGATGGATGATTTGGGTTCCTCTTAATCCTATGTTCTTCATAACTATTCTAGGATCTCTTATTCAGGTAAGGAATTAGGTTCATACCTTTATTCAGAGGTTTCTCTGAAGTTTCCTTCTCTTCCTTAGTCTTCTTCTTCAAGTTTCCTTCTCTTCTTCTCTTCCTTCTCTTTCTCTTTCTCTCACTTTCAATTAGGGTTGTAAAGGAGTAAAAGAGGCTAAGGGACGTCCTATTTATAGAGGAAAACCCTCCATAATATGTCCCAATGAGTTTAAGAAAGATCTCATTGGAATTAGGAAAGTTTCCTAATTTTCAGTTTCTGTCTATCATCGTAGGGTCGGACGTAGGGTCACAGGATCCGCCGACCCTACACCTTCTTAGTCATCAAACCCTACGACTAAAAAGTCATGGGTTGGACTTCTGTTGAGGTGGGGTCGACCCTACCTGTTTAGGCATGCGACCCTACCCTCACATTTACTGTTTTTGGGTTAGACTCATACCTGGTCTTGTGATTTCTTCACGCACTTGGTCCACTTGGTTCGACCAAGATAGGTAGACCTGGTACAAGGTGGTAAGACCGGTTAGTTCGATACGGGTCTTACAATAAAGAAGATATATTTTGTAGACTTATAAAGTCAATCTGTGGATTAAACGGATATCCGAATAATGGTATTTGAAGTTTGAAAGGGTTGTATCTTCTTTCAACTTTGTTGAGATTGTTATTGACCATTGTATATATCTATAAGTCAATGGGAGTGGATTCACTTCTTTGTCATGTGTGTTGATGGTTTTCATTGGCTTGTAGTGACATGGTTTACTAGTTGAAATCAATATTTTTCTGTCTGATAACTTCGACATGTAAAACTATATGAGCAAGTACCTTTGTACCTGGTATTGAGTTTGCTCGTGACAGGAAAAATAAAATTCTAGATTTATCTCAAAGTATAAATACTGTTCGTGTTTTCGAATGGTTCAGTATGCATGTATAACTAGTAAGTTGCGGATGCTAAAATCGGTAAAGGAGACAAATTGACAAAATTATGAACAAAGAATGATACTGAGTATTAGCATCTACAATGCAGTAGAGAGCTTGATATATGTTTAAGGTTGTAATCATTTCATATAGCCTTTTCATTGAGTGTCATAGGATGTTTTCAGTTGGATGCTGGTATAGCTTACTGGACAATGGGAAAAAGGAAGGTTATGCGGTATATGCAGAGGACCAAAGATTATATGTTCATTTATAGAAGTAGTGACACTCTAGGCTATTTTGATGTAATTTATAATGATTGTATTGATGACAAGAAATCAACTTCAAGGTTCATTGTCATGGTGATAAGGTTTTGTAACTCTATGTAAAGATAACAAGCAAGGTATCTAGTATAAAAGTTTCTTCTCTGTTTTAGAGGTTGCAGACTCTACTTCTAAACCTATTGAGATATGTTGTGATAGCGGTTTAGCTATGTTATTCTCAAAGAATAATAAGAAATCTAGTATTTCAAAGCTTAATAGAGATCGAATTTCTTTAAGTAAGAAAAGTGTCAAAAGATTTTATTTCGTTGTAGATTCTCGGACGAAGGTTTTGTTAGTAGGAGTCTTTAAGGGACGGTATGTCCAATATAAGAATGGTTGAAAACAAATAATTTTATCAGAGGCTTAAGTGGCCAAAGATCTAGGAATCAGTGGGAGTTTCTAGATATGCTTAATCAGTGGGAGACTCTTTATGTTTATACTTGTGTTTTCACATTGCTTACTGTGTTTGATTGTATTGCTCATGGTTTGATGGGTATAATTTTTGTAACTATGATTTTGTTTACATTAGCATTTGCATTATTGCTATTTTGCATACATAGTTATATGTTTGACATGTCACAGATATGAGGCAGTATTTAGCCAAAGTTTCAAGACAGTATTTAGCCAAAGTTTCAAGGTAGTATTTAGCCAAAGATTTAAGGTGGTGTCTAACTAAAGTATGGTATTATAATTCCAGAATATTTAAATACCATGTTATATTACCCATAAAGGTTTTGGGGTAATTTTGATTAAAGGTTTTCTTAATCAAGTTTGGACTCGCATGGGAGTTTACTTTCATGCATTATCTCAGGCGATTCATGTATTGAGTAGACCTCTGTTGTGGTTGACAGAAGTTTGTACACCATATGTTAAGGTGTATTATTTGTTGTTACTCGCATTGGGAAGCTTGATGGATGTTTCAAAGTTAGTGACGATTTAGTGTATTGGATTCTGCGGCCACACTAGTTGATGATAGTTTTGTAATTAATATAGCCCAAGTGGGAGATTGTTAGATTTATGTGGGCTTAATTAATTACCTAAAGTAGTTAATTCAGTGGGAATCTGATTGACACGGTATAATCGATTTGGTTTGGTTTGTCACATGGTATGAGATAGGTTTGGTAACCCTAATTCTATTGTGGGAAGGGTTTTAGGGTTACATCTATATTCTATAAATATAGGATTAGAGTCCCCACAGTCATAGTTAATCAGTTCTCTGCACCTATTAGCAAGAGACATCAGGATATCATCTGGAGGCTGTGGAAGACTGTAGCCGAGGGATTTCGATCAAAGCTTGGAGCATCATGAAGCGTATGGGAAATTAATCTCTTCACAGACATGTATGTTTTTATCTTCATTGTTTATGGTTTCTCTATTGTGTTTTAGGGCTGTATGGGATTGGATTGGGTTTCATAGAAACCCTAAACTCATAATATTCTAACATTTAACTCTATCAACAAACACCAAAGAGAAGCCAAACCTTTTCAAGACATCAAACAAAAATTCCCACTGAAGAGTATCATACGCCTTGTGAATATCAAGCTTTAACACTATTAGAAAAACATCCTAGATGAATTTCAATGTCACTTCTAATATCATATCAAAAATGAAAACTTGTCATGAGTGCCATATCACTTGTTTAATCCAAGAAATTAAGAAGAGTGTCATACCTTTTTTTTTTGTGATTTGAAGCACTCTACCTTTTGTTGAAGAATGCTCCCTTGCGTTTTTTTCTTTTGTTGAAGAACTATGGATGATTATATAACAAAACCACTTGATGTCCAATGATCTCACAAGCAATCAGGGTGCTCACCCCAGTTGGACAGGTATACCATATCTTGGTATTTTGAGCTTTTTTTTCCTCCCCTTGCCTGTGTGATCTTGAGATATTTTATATCTCTAGGGTGGAGAAGACCAGCCATAAAGTCCAACCCTAAGTGAGATGCTAGCCTCCTAATGCCATATCCAGATTGTCTTTTGGCATACCTTGACAATTATCGCAAGTGCCCCAAAACAATAAATAAAGACAAAAAATACAAAACTGTCCTTTTTCATAAAATCAAAAAGATATCACCTATTTTGCAAAGGAAAATAAAAATAAATAATATTTTATATTTATAAATAAAAACATTTGATGCAAAACCAAACACGATAAATTTATTAAAATTCACAGTTTATAGGTACGCGTACACTCTTATAATTGTCAAGTCATTGTCAATGAATATTAGGCACTAAGGTCACCACTCAACGTACACGAGGTATTTTCATGAAGGACTTCACAAACCATATGTGCACTGACCGTCGAGAGACTAGTCCCCATGTCTCCCATAGTCTGAGCAATTTTTGTCACACCCCAATTCCGCACATTTCAGAATGGTGTGATGAACCGCTAAATAACCAACGGTTCAACCAGGATCTCAAATAGGCTATCCCCGCGTTACCTGAACCTTCATATACTCATCATCATAATCAGAGTAAATACACAATAGCGAAAGTCTTATAAATAAATGAACTGAGAACTAAAATGGTATTCATAAATAATAGCAAATTATTCTGTATTCGAACTGAGACATAAATAATTAAGTACCAAATACATATCTATAAATTCAATAAAGAAACCTATAAAAATATCTAATCGAATACACACGAGTTGCACTCGCAAGAGAAGTCATGTGTATCGTCTTCAGCTCCAACTTCCATAGCTGCTACATTCCCATACGCTGAAGCGTTCATATAATCTTCGACTGTATAACCTGCATCATCAATTAAAAATATTCGACGTCGAGGGGTGAGCACACAACACGGCTCAGTGAGTAGCCAAAACAATGCAACAATACATATGCATGCAAAAAAAATCAATTTATATCTTTGGTCTTGGTTTATAGTTTGCAATGTGCAATAGAAAGGTTGGGTGGTCAAAGGTTAACGTTTATTGACACCGCCTCTATACACAGGGTGTGGAAGCCCGCCCGAAGGTTAACGTTTATCGTCGTCCCCATCCACCCTACCATAACATTATACAACAAAGGTTAACGTTTATTGCTATATAATACTATACCAACACGTAAGCCCCTGTTAGCGAGGGCTTGCAAACTGGCCTCGCTACTAACCAATCCTAATGCCAAACAATGTATCCAAGGCCTCACCCCAGCATCCCTCAGAACATCCATAGAGATAGAGCTAAGGCCCCCCGGTAGAGTCGAGACTACAAGGACCGAGACCACCTCCCCTGATACTCTACGACATAATAGTTCTGCTAAGGTAATGGCGATACGACGATGCCAATGCACAAGACTTGAGTTAGAGATAGAGCTAAAGTGCTGAGACCCGCCAAAGGTTAACGTTTATTGACGTTCTCATCACACCTCCCCTGATACTCGCTCGCATCAAGTACATCAACCACACACATACAAGCACATGCCTAATCCTATCATCATCATCTTCATAATGTTATAAACAATAAAGTAAATATTCATGAACAAGTAATAGAAATATTGGATGGCATGCTGTATGAACATTACAAACATATTCGCATAGAATCAAACATGGCATAGGACTCAAGAAATAGAAAACAGTTTATTATTAACCAATTTAGTTTGGGGTTAAGGTTCCTCACCTTAGCTTGCTAAAAGATATTTCCCAAGCTTTAAAATCACCGTTACAATGTTATTAGATTGCTAGAAAACCTAATAAAGTCGATAGAATTTAATTAGAATTAATTCAGAATTTAAAACCATTCTGTCAACTGAGGGTCGATGCTAGGGTCGATGGGTCTATCGACCCTCCCTCCATTCTGAACTTCCCAAATGCTGAGGGTCGATGCTAGGGTCGATGGGTCTATCGACCCTCCCTCCATTCTGAACTTCTCGAATGCTGAGGGTCGATGGTCAGAATCACCTAGGGTCGGATGGTCTATCGACCCTCGGTGCGACCCTTGGTGCACTCTGGTCCAATTTCCACTTTTAATCCATTCTTCGTATTTGGGGTCCTATGGCTTGCTTCCTACATTCATTCAATAGTCGTTCCATGGTCTAGAACCATGTATAATCCATCTAGATAATTTTCGTGCATCCTCCTATGGTTTTCCATGAAAACCTAACCATGGATGGATGGTTTGGGTTTCTTCGAAATCCTACACTCAACCATATCTAACCTAAGGTCTGTAAAAACTCATGGAATTAGTATCCATACCTGAGAAGATTACTTTTCTCTGCAAATTCTTCTCCTTTCTGCTAAACCTTCTTCCTAGCCTCCTTTCTTCCTCTTTTCCCTCTTCTCTATTTCTCTCAATTCAATTAGGGTTGTAAAAGGAGTGAAAGTGGCTTAGGGACGTCCTTTAAATAGACTAGGAATGTCCTATAATAATCCCATTGAGATTTGGAAGGAATCCCAACCGAAAATTAAGAAATTTCCTAATTTCAGTTTCGTCAGAAACCGAGGGTCGATGGGAGGGTCGATGATCCCGTCGACCCTAGGGTCTTAAGCTGTCCGACCCTCCCTTCAAAACTGAGGGTCTGACTTTCTGTTTTGGGAGGTCCGACCCTGCTTAACTGGGTGTGCGACCCTCCCCTAAAATTAAGTATTTTTTGGTCGATTTTATACCTGGGATCTCGATCTCCTTCATGCCCTTGGTCCATTTGACTCGACCATGATGGGTAAACCTGGTTCAAGGTGGTAAGACCGGGTTAGTTTGACACGGGTCTTACAATTTTGACTTGCACCCCTCAAACCTATCATGGTCCAATCAACGCCTATGTAAGCACATATCGCATCATGACAGGTGCGGTCAAGTTGAGGACTACAAAGTAGCTCATTTGAATAATAATCCACAAAAAATCAATCTATTAATACAATAGACCAAAAAACAATGGTACCATATAAAAAATTTATAAGCCACAAAACATGTAAGCCACATGCCACATATATATACCTCAAAATAGAGATAGAAATGCCCAAAGAGATTATATAAAAATAACACAATAAACCTGTATTGGGCCACACAAATCCAACAATCTTCCACTTGGCCTAACACAATCCCATAGCCATTACATGTTTAGTAAATACACCAAAAGGTAAACCTTTTGTAAAGGGATCAGCCAAGTTTAATTGAGATGGCACTTTCTCAATAACTATCTCACTCTTCTTAATAACATCACGAATGTAATGATATCGACCTTCATTGTGCTTGGTCCAAGAATGACACTTTGGGTCTTTGGTGATGGCTATTGTAGAATTATTATTACACAAAAGTGGAATACGTTTTTCCACATAATCCACTATCAACAGTTCCAATAGGAACTTTTAAAGGTACACAGCTTCTTTAGCTGTCGCATTCAATGTAATATATTCAGCTTTTATAGTAGACTGTGCAACACGTTCTTGCTTCTTGCTCTTCCAAGCAATAGCTCCGCCACAAAAAGTGAACACAAAATCAATGTTATATTTTTTACTATCAACACAGCCTTGATAATCAGAATCAGAATATCCAAGGATATTCAGATAATCAGAACAATAAGTCAATCTAAAACCTTTTGTTTGCTCTAGATACCTCAAGATTCATTATATGCAATCCAATTCATTTTACCAGGATTACTCTAGAAACGACTGATCATGCTAACTACAAAGGCTATGTCTGGCCGAATACAGATCCTAGCATACATCAAGCTCCCCACAACAGAGGCATAAGAACACAATGAGTCATTCAATTTTCCTTTGTAGACTTAGGACTATCATTCTGAGAAATTGGCCTGAGATAATAATAAAAAATTTATACTCTCAAGCAATCAGTCATGAGGAACCTTGTTAGCATGGTATCAATATATTTCTCTTGAGACAAGCTTAGTTTTCTTTGCTTACGGTCTCGCTCAATTTTGATACCTAGAATATAAGAAGCTTTACCCAAGTCTTTCATTTCAAATGTGTTAAATAATCATTGTTTCACTTCTATCAACATGTTGACATCATTTCCTGCAAGTAGAATATCGTCAACATATAAAGTAAGATATGCAACTTCATGACCTTCCTTCTTCACATAAATGCAAGATTCAAAATTATTTTGTATGAATTCAATGCCAACAACTGAATCATGAAATCGTAAATTCTAATGCCTTGAAGCCTGTTTCAGCCCATATATAGATTTTTCTAATTGCATACTTTGTCTTCATCCCCAGTGGAAATAAAACCTTCAGGTTGATCCATATAAACATCTTCATCAAGATTACCATTCAAGAACATTCTCTTCACATCCATTTGATAAAGTTTAAAATCAAAATATGAAACAAAAGCCAATACAGCACGCACAGACTATATCCTCACTACTGGTGAAAAAGTTTTACCATAATCAATACCATATTCTTGAATGTAACCTTTAGCTACAAGTTTTGCTTTGAACTTCTCAATATTCCCATGCATATCCTTCTTTTTTTGAATATCCACTTGCAACCAACAACTTTAGTGTTTACAGACCTATCAACCAACCTCCACACATCATTCTTATGCATAGATTTGATTTCTTCATTCATAGCATTAATCTATTGTTGAGAATCAACATCTGACATAGCTTGAGAATAGGTAATAGGATCATCTACAACTTCATTAATGGTCACTCTTTCATATGATTCTCTCAAATACACATAATAATTTGACATGTCTAAAGCTTTTGATATCCTTTTCCTTCTTCTTAAGGGCTCAAAATGTTGCTTATCCTGATTGGTATTCGAAGAAATTATAGAAGCTGATGACCCCTTAATGATAGAGTCTTGATGACCTCCATTAGTGTCTATTAACTCCTCTAAAATACTTTTATCAACATCATCAGAACTCCCACTATCAAAGCGATCTTCTAGGAATGTCACATTTCTGCTTTCTAGTATCACTCTATCCTCAGGATCATATAACATGTATCCTTTGAAAAAATGAAGATACCCAACCATGACACACCTTTTAGTTTTTAATAATAATTTATTTCTATTTGGGCCAGGAATCAAAACATGAGCAATACAGTCCCATACCGGAATATGAGCAACACTTGCTTGTTTAACATAAAATAATTCATATGGGATAGAATTTACTGTTTTGTTGGAAACTCTTTTTAAAATATGCATTGCTGCATATAATGTCTCTCCCCAAAAAAAAATTGATAAATTAGCTCTTGCCATCATAGATCGAACCATATCTAACAAAGTCTGATTTCATCTTTCTACAATTCTATTAGCCTCTGGAGTATGAGGTGGAGTATGAAAATAATTAACACCATTTTCAAGACAATACAACTCAAAATCATAAGACATATATTCTCCACCTCGATCTGAATTTAGTGACTTGATCTCTTGTCCAGTCAATTTTTCAACCTCAAGACGAAATGATTTGAAAAACTCTAAGGGCCCGTTTGATAAAACTTCTGTTTTTGGATTCTGGATTCTGGTTCAAATTTGGATTCTACTCCAAGCTACTCTAGGATTATTTTGGAGTAGAAACTTGTTTGATAACGTAATTCTGAAATGGATTTTAGAGCATCTTTGGATTAGAAACATGTTTGATAACACACTATCCCTCCAATCGAAGTCTAAAAAAATAGTCGTAGTAGTGGTGGTGGGGGGTGGTGTTGGTGGTGGTGGTAAAGGTGGCGGAAATGGTGGTGGTGGTGGTGGTGGTTGTGGTGGTGGTGGTGGTGGATGGTGGGCGGTGGTGTTGGTGGTGGTGGTGGAGGCGGCGACGGTGGTGGTATTGGTGGTGGTGGTAGAGGTGGCGGCAGTGGTGGTGGTGGTGGTTGTGGTGGTGGTGGTGGTGGTGGTGGTGGTGGTGGTGGTGGTGGTGGTGGTGGTGGTGGTGGTAGTGGCGGCGGTGGTGGTAGTTGTGGTGGTGGTGGTGGTGGTAGTGGTGGCGGTGGTGGTAGTTGTGGTGGTGGTGGTGGTGGTTGTGGTGGTGGTGGTGGTGGTGTTGGTGGTGGTGGTAGAGGTGGCGGCGACGATGGTGGTGGCGGTGGTGGTGGTGGTGGTGGTGGTGGTAGTGGGTGATGGGTGGTGGCGTTGGTGGTGGTGGTGGAGGCGGCGGTGGTGGTGGTGGTGGTGGTGGTGGTGGTGGTGGTGGTGGTGGTGGTGGTGGTGGTGGTGGTGGTGGTGGTGGTGGTGGTGGTGGTGGTGGTGGTGGTGGTGGTCAAGTGATAGTCATGTGAGTGTCGACTCTTTTTTTTTTCTCTTAAAATGTTGATCCAACAGTTTGGAGTAAGTATTTATGACTCCAAAATTTTGGATTCTGGAGTCATTCTGAATCCGGTTCACTCTGTGGGAGTTGGATTCTAACTGGACTTATTAAACGTGCTTCTACTCCAAAATGGTTCCCTGGGAGCCAGAATCCATAGAATCCAGAAGTAGAAGTTTTATCAAACGGGCCCTAAAGCCTCAGACTTATGTTTCAACAGATGTACAAAATCAAATCTAGAAAAGTCTTTGGTGAAAGTAATAAAATAACGAAAGTCACCTCTTGCACTAATGCTCATAGGTCTACATACATCAGTATAAACCTTTTCTAACACATGAGCACATCTTTCACCTTTTGTATAGGATTTTTTGGTCATTTCACTAGAAATACAAATGTCCACCCAGGCAGAATGGACGGTAAATGATTTGGGATTCACTACCTAGATTAAGGTCTAGGACCTAAAATGTAGTCTCATCCTGAGATAAGACTTCTATTGACTCATGACCCAACATATTAGCTTTGGTTTATCAGAGAACGGATAAGCGTTCAAGGTACAGTTTGGGAAGGTGTTAGGCACCCAAAAATACCCGATCCAAAAATCGGCCTCCTATGTGATTCTACTTTCCTTAGACTCTATGGTTATGACTGGTCATGGTCAATGGATGATGACTAGGGCTCATGGGGGATCCTATGTCAAGTTGCTAAGTTCTTCTAGCCTAAGTTCAGCCAAACATGTTCTCAAAGTAAAAACAAATAAAATAATATACATATGAACCAAATCAAAGATGGTTAGGTGATGGACTGAATCTGAGATGTCCAAAACATCTCAAATTGCCTATGTATTCCAATCCTAAAAATCAAGTCCAAGACGTAGTTTGAAACAGAATGTGATTAAAGTTTATGGATGTGGATTATGATTAAGCTTCCTTAAATTTAATTGTTCAACTTGAAGTTTATGCTTGATGATGATTGAGATTAAATCTAGAGATAGCCTAATGTGGATTAGAGTGAATATGGATATGAATATGGATATGGATATGGATATGGACGACCTAAAAATACTAAGGTGTGGTACCATACTTAGAGAGTCCTCCAAGTTGCCTACATATTCCAGAGGTCCTGAAAATCAGGTACAACGTAGTTCATTATTGGGTGGATTAGGGTAGTCTCAGGGACTAAGATATGCACTTTCAGGGAGTAGGTGTATGTCTCTCAAGGAGTACGTATATGTCTCTCAGGGAGTAGGGTGTGTCTCTCAGGGAGTAGGGAGTATGTCTCTTAGGGAGTAGGGTATGTCTCTCAAGGAGTAGGGTGTCTCTTAGGGAGTAGGTGTATGTTTCTCAAGGAGTAGGTGTATGTCTCTCAGGGAGTAGGGTGTGTCTCTCAGGGAGTAGGTGTATGTCTCTCAGGGAGTAGGGTATATATACTTTCAGGGAGTAGGGTGTGTCTCTCAGGGAGTAAGATATGTCTCTCAAGGAGTAGGTATGTCTCTCCGGGAGTAGGTGTGTTTCTCAGGGAGTAGGATGCGTCTCTCAGGGAGTAGGGTGTATATATTCTCAGGGAGTAGAGGTATGTATACTCTCAGGGAGTAGAGTGTGTCTCTCAGGGAGTAGAGTGTGTCTCTCAGGGAGTAGAGTATATCTCTCAGGGAGTAGGGTATGTCTCTCAGGGAGTAAGATATGTCTCTCAGGGAGTAGGTATGTCTCTCTGGGAGTAGGTATGTACATGTATATAGACTGAGGTGTGGAACCGCATCTGGGAGTTTCCCCAGACTACCTATGTATCTTAGGGTTTGCCCTAAGAATCAGGATCTGCGTAGTTCGAAACGATGTCACTGGACGACCCGTTTGGATCAAAATATGGGTGGTCCAGTCGGACCGAATGATGATCTATGATTGGATTCACATCACACCTATCTAGGTTTCTGCACCTTAGAGGAATGAGTTGAAGGGTAGGGATCCTCCTAAAGCTACCCTTCTAACCTAAACCCTAATTTTGGAATTGTTGGGCTAGGCTTCATGATTCTTGATTAAAACTTTTATCTTTTTCGCTTTTACCCTTCCCTGAATGTGGGTGCCTACATGCACATCCCCACACCTAGGAATGTCTTCTATCAGTATACATGCACGGCAGTTCGACTAGGGTGTAGCAGAAAGTAAGTTCTTTGCTGACGATAGATATCATTCAAACATGGCATTAACAAGCATGTCAAACATGGTAGTGTTCTCAAAGCTAACAGCGTAAGCATTCTAAACATGGCATGCACAAAATGACAGTGTCATCAAGTGAACATGGTAGATGCACAAATATAACAATATAGACAATATCAGATCATCAATCTAAGGGTTAAATCTCTTCAAAACATTGATAATCATGATCAATACTTAGATTTCATCAAAATAGCCAAGATCAATGACTCAAATCTCACATCAAGTTATAATTATGATCAATGATTCATATCTCATCAAAAAATCTAGGATCAAAGGCTTAGATCTCACAACAAGATAATCTAGTAGT
The DNA here is from genome assembly GCA_028583415.1 of Protea cynaroides. NCBI lineage: Eukaryota > Viridiplantae > Streptophyta > Magnoliopsida > Proteales > Proteaceae > Protea > Protea cynaroides. The sequence continues at coordinate 64,157,919 of CM053265.1, forward strand.
TCAGATTAGTCATCATGATAGTCCAACCGCTCAGATTCGATCAAAAACACCCATGATTAAGATCCAATGGTTCAAATCACTCAAAATCACTCACAATAAAACTCCAATAGTTTAAATCCCTCAAGATCATAATCCAACCGTTAAGATTCATTTAAACCATTCCTAAAGATAATCTAGCGGTTCAGATCACTCATCATGACAATCCAACCGCTCAGATTCGATAAAGTCACTTATCAAGACAATCCAATGGTTCAAATTACTTAAGATCACAATCCAACCATTCAGATTAATTAAAATCACTTCCAAAGATAATCCAATGGTTTAGATCGTTCGTCATGATAATCCAACCATTCATATTCGATAAAGTCACTTATCAAGACAATCCAATGGTTCGAATTACTTAAAATCACATCAAAATTCCAAATCAAAGACCATGATCAACTCATGAAAATTCCAATTATATGGTCATGATCAATTCTCATAAAATTCAGATCATGTGGTTGGATCACCCACATAAAAATTCTAATCATATGGTCGGACCAATCACATTAAAATTTCCAAGCACATCGGATCAATTTCTCCACCCAAAATGCAAGATCAACGGCCATATTTCATCTCATCATATTCATAACAAGAAAGGCTAAGCCAAACCCAACATGCAAATGTAAAAGCGAACGCATATGATCATAGAAGCATCATGTATGCAAAGATACAATAATAAAAATGAAGAAAACAACCACACTACGACATACAAGTATGGTAAATTGAAAAAGAAACCAACCTGATGTGCATTGGCGAAATTGAACAGCAGGATGTCGCGAGGATCGTCGGGTTGACAACGATGATCGTCGCAGGGTGTCGCTAGGATCGTCGGGTTGACAACGAAGGTCTTCGCAGGATGTTGCAAGGATCATCGGGTTGACGACGAAGGTCTTCGTTGGATGTCGTGAGGATCGTCAAGTTGACGACGAAGGTCTTCACAGGGTGTCGCGAGGATCGCCGGGTTGAGGACGATGATCGTCGCAGGATGTCATGAGGATTGTCTGGTTGACGACGAAGGTCTTCGCTGGATGTCACGAGGATCATCGGGTTGACGACGAAGGTCTTCACAGGATGTCACGAGGATCATCGGGTTGACGACAAAGGTCTTCGCTGGATGTCACAAGGATCATCGCGTTGACGACGAAGTGTGGAATTAGTTTATACTTGGTTGGGGTGCAGGCGGACAGGTGTGGGGATGGTCGTGCTCGACTGGGTGTGAGTTGCGGACAGGTGTGGGGATGGTCGTGCTCGGCTGGGTGTGTATTGCGGACAGGTATGGGGATGGTCGTGCTCGGCTGGGTGTGTGTTGGGGACAATTATAAGGGATGGTGGTGCTCGGCTGGGTGTGAGTTGCGGACAAGTGTGGGGATGGTCGTGCTCGGCTGGGTGTGTGTTGCGGACAAGTGTGGGGATGGTCATGCTCGGCTGGGTGTGTGTTGCGGACAGGTGTGGGGATGGTCATGCTCGGCTGGATGTGTGTTGCGAACAGGTGGGGATGGTCATGCTCTACTGGGTGTGTATTGCAGACAGTTATGAGGGATGTGGTGCTCGGCTGGGTGTAAGTTGTGGACAGGTGTGGGGATGGTCGTGCTCGACTGGGTGTGTTGCGGACAGGTGTGGAGATGGTCATGCTAGGCTGGGTGATGGTGAGGGAGGAAGAGCTAGGCAGATCTGATTCCAATAAGGAGGTGGTGGTGTGGTTCGGCTAAATAGGTGGGAGAGATGGGCAGGAGGCAAAAGATGATGAACAGAAGGAGGGTGAGTATGTTGCTGCAGGTGATGGGGGCAATGGGGATTTCGAAGGAAATAGAAGGGCTGGCCTCCAAAAACTCCTCTCCTTGTGAGCATCAGTGGGATATTTATAGAAACAGGAGATTGGATGAAGAGAGGTGAAGTGGGGCTCAATGATGGAGGCTGGAGTTATGAGGGATGGCTGCTGTGAGGTGCTGCTGTGAGGTGTCAACTAGTGAGGGATTGGGCTGGATTTTAAGGGAGCAGTTGGGTTAAGAGTTGCTTGGCTACGAATTTTCAGGAATGGCTGGGCGATGGTGAGGGGCAAGGTGGTTTGCAGCATGGGCGTTGGCATGTCGATGTAGGTGGTGTAGACTGGATGTAGAGGTAAGGTGATGTGGAATGTTGCAGGTTCAAGATGGGAAGTGGAGTAGGTTGGAAAGGGACTCGATGAAGACTGCTGGTGTCTGGACGATGGTGGTGCTCTGTACAAATTATGGGAGGTGGAGTGTTGCAGGTCAGTGGAGGAGGTAGCATGGCTGGGGAGGTAAAGTGACGTGGAGTGTTGCAGGTCAGTGGAGTGTTACAGGTCAGTGGACGAGGTAGCATGGCTAGGTGGCATGGGCTGTTCGGCTGGGTAACTTGAGGTGTCGATGGGAGAAGCTGGGTGCATTCAAAGAGGGATGGGGCACTGGAGCTGGTCGGTTGGGTTTTAGGGAGAAGAGGTAGAGTGTGATTTGGCGGTGTAGGTTTAATGGAGTATGGGAGGTGGCTGGATTTTAGGGAGAAGAGGTGGAGGTGGCAGCACCTTCACCGATCTTCTCCCTCCTTCTTCCCCGTCTGATCCTCTCTCTCTCTCTCTTCCCGTGCTTCTCTCTCTCCTCTCTGATCCTCTCTCTCTCTTCCTGTGTTTTTTCTCTTTCTTCTCTCCTCATCTGATCCTCTCTCTCTCTTTCAGTGTTTCTCTCTCTTTTCTCCTCGTCTGATCCTCTCTCTCTTCCTATGCTTCTCTCTCCTCTCTGATCCTCTCTCTCTTTCTTCCCGTGTTTTCCTCTCTCTTCTCTCCTCGTCTGATCCACTCTCTCTCTTCCCGTCTAATCCTCTCTCTTCTCTCCCCGTGTTTCTCTCTCTCTTCCCATGTTGGAATCCCACCCATACCGGGCCGACATGACTCGGTCTAGACCGGTCTGGGCTCGGTCAGGTAAGACTGGATTGGACTAACTTGGGCTTGAGCTGGGTTGGGCTGAGTTGGGTTTGAACTGTTTGGACTAAAATGGGTCTGAGTTGGGTCGGGTTGAGTTCGACTTGACCGACTTCTCTCTCTATTATGGGTCCTTTCAGCTTGTAACTCCGCATGGAATATTTTGACGGCCTTTGTCTCAGATTTTCTACGTTCACTTTGCAGAGTATCCAAAATGAAGAACAGTGGCGCTTGAATCATCGAATTTGGACATCGGATAATAAAATTATGAAGGATCTAAGCTTAAACGGGCATATTGGCTTGCGGCTCAGCATGGGATCCTTCGGAGGTCTCTGCTCCGGATTTTCCACATCCACTTTGAAGAGTATCCAAGATGAAGAACACTGGCGCTTGAATCACTTGATTCGAACGTCGGATGATAAAATTATGAAGGAACGAAGCTTAAACGGGCTTATCAACTTGCGGCTCCGCATGGGATCCTTCGGAGATCTCTGCTCTGGATTTTCCACGTCCACTTTGAAGATGGTGGACAATGGAGCACACTGGCCCTTAAATCATAGGATTTGGATGTCGGATGATCAAGATATGAGGACGTGAAGTTTAAATAAATAAACTCACGATAATTTGCATGCAGGCCCTTTGACAATTTATTATTATTTTTCAGATAAAACCCCTTGTACTTATTTCCAAACTGAAATTGTCATATCTTCTTCTTTTGATATCAGAATTGAGTGATTCTGGTCTCATTTCGAAGATTTTGATATCAGATTTTGATATCTTCTTCTTTTGATATCTTCTTCTTTAGATTACAGCCCATGACCTTGCTATGGAGCCGCCAAAATCAGCCTCGAAGTGGTCGCTTACCGTTCAAACCTTGAATTGACCCGCAATCTTTTCGAATGTGTTCACCAAGACTCCTATGCACTGGGGCACCTTGGTCAACTCAAAACGCCATAGAGGGCACACGGAAATTGATTAAAATGTCAGTTTGAGAGAGTTTCACTTGTCACTCCTGAACTTTCCATATTTCCATTCACCTCTGCGCTCTTGCTGCCCATACACCGATAAAGCTCTGTTTGATTAGGGATGGCAAAAATGGGGTGCTTACACATATATGAGAAACAAAGACATTTCTAGGATATGAATCTTAGACAATGAGAATTTTAGTAGAACCTATTAGAAAAAACATCCTAGATGAATCTCAATGTTACTGTTAACCTCATTCCAAAGATGAAAACTTATCACGAATATCATGTCACTTGTTTAATCTAAGAAATTAAGAAGAGTGTCATACCTTTTTTGACGATTTAAAAATATCTTTTGTTGAAGCACTCTACCTTTAATGAATATTTTTTTCTTGTTGAAGAACTTTTGATGATTATATAAACAAAGCCACTTGATGTCCAAGGATCTCACAAGCAATCAGGGTGCTCAACCCAGCTGGACAGGTATACCATATCTTGGTATTTTGAGCTTTTTCCTCCCCTTGCCTGTGTGACCTTGAGATGTTTTATATCTCTAGGGTGGAGATGACTAGCCATAAAGTCCAACCCTAAGTGAGATGCAAGCCTCCTAATGCCATATCCAAATTGCCTTTTGGCATACCTTGACAATTACCACAAGTGCCCCTAAATAATAAATAGGGACACAAAATACAAAACTGCCATTTTTCATAAAACCAAAATGATTTTGCAAAGAAAAATAAAAATAAATAATATTTTATATTTATAAATAAAAAATATTTGATGCAAAATCAAACACGATAAAGTTATTCAAATTGGCAGTTTATAGTTACGCGTACACTCTTATAATTGTCAAGTCACCAGCAATGAACATTAGGCACTAAGGTCACCACTCAACGTACACGTGGTCTTTTCATGAAGGACTTCACAAACCATATGTGCATTGACCGTCGAGAGACTAGTTCCCATGTCTTCCATAGTCTGAGCAATTTTGACTTGCACCCCTCAAACCTATCATGGTCCAATTAATGCCTATGTAAGCACATAGCGCATCATGATAGGTGTGGTCAAGCCAAGGATTACAAAGTGGCTCATTTGAATAATCATCTAGAAAACCAGTCTATTAATACAATAGACCAAAAACATAGTCTGAGCAATTTTAACTTGCACCCCTCAAACCTATCATGGTCCAATCAATGCATATGTAAGCACATAGCGCATCATGATAGGTGCGGTCAAGCCAAGGACTACAAAGTGGTTCATTTGAATAATCATCTAGAAAACCAGTCTATTAATACAATAGACCAAAAACAATGGTACCATATAAAAAATTTATAAGCCACAAAACATGTAAACCACATGTCACATATATATATACCTCACAATAGAGATAGAAATGCCCAAAGAGAATACATAAAAACAACACAATCAATCAATGTTGGGCCACATAAATCCAACAGTCTCCTACTTGGCCTAACACAATCCCAAAGCCATTACATGGTTAGTAAATACACCAAAAGGTAAACCTTTTGTAAAGGGATCAGCCAAGTTTGATTAAGATGGCACTCTCTAAACAACTACTTCATTCTTCTTAATAACATCACGAATGTAATGATATCGACCTTCAATGTGCTTGGCCCAAGAATGACACTTTGGGTTTTTGGTGATGGCTATCGCATAATTATTATCACACAAAAGTGGAATAGGTTTTTCCACACAATCTACTATCAGCAATTGCAATAGGAACTTTCGAATGTACACAGCTTCTTTAGCTGCCGCATTCAATGCAATATATTCAGCTTCCATAGTAGACTGTGCAACACATTCTTGCTTCTTGCTCTTCCAAGCAATAGCTCCACCATAAAAAGTGAACACAAAACCAAAGGTAAATTTTCTACTATTTGTTAATCAGAATTTGAATATCCAAGGATATTCAGATGATCAGAACAATAAGTCAATCTAAAGCCTTTTGTTTGCTTTAGATATCTCAAGATCCATTGAACAGTAATCCAATGCATTTTACCAGGATTACTCTGAAAATGACTGATCATGCTAACTGCAAATGCTATGATCTATGTCTGGCCAGTACAGATCATAGCATACATCAAGCTCCCCACAGCAGAGGCATAAGGACATAATGAGTCATTTAATTTTTCCTTTGTAGACTTAGGACTATCATTTTGGAAAATTGGTCTGAGATAATTATAAGGAATTTTTCCTCCCAAACAATCAGTCATGTGGAACTTTGTTAGCATGGTATCAATATATTTCTCTTGAGACAAGCTTAGTTTTCTTTGTTGACAGTCTCACCCAATTTTGATACCCAGAATATAAGAAGTTTCACCCAAATCTTTCATTTCAAATGTGGTAAATAACCTTTGTTTCACTTCCATCAACATGTGGACATCATTTCCTGCAAGTAAAATATCGTCAACATATAAAGTAAGATATACAACTTTGTGCCCTTCCTTCTTTACATAAATGCAAGATTCAGAATTATTTTGTAAGAATCCAATGCCCACAACTGAAACATGGAATCGTAAATTCCATTGCCTTGAAGCCTGTTTCAGCCCATATATAGATTTTTCTAATTTGCATACTTTGTCTTCATCTCCTGTGGAAATAAAACCTTCAGGCTGATCCATATAAACATCTTCATCAAGATTACCATTCAAGAACTCCGTCTTCACATCCATTTGATAAAGTTCAAAATCAAATATGCAACCAAAGCCAACACAGCACACATAGATTGTATTCTCACTACTGGTGAAAAAGTTTCATCATAATCAACACCATATTCTTGAGTGTAACCCTTAGCTACAAGTCTAGCTTTGAACTTCTCAACATTTCCATGCATATATTTCTTTCTTTTAAATATCCACTTTCAACCAACAACTTTAGTGCTCACAGGCTTATCAATCAACCTCCACACATCATTCTTATGCATAGATTTGATTTCTTCATTCATAGCACTAATCTATTGTTGAGAATCAACATCTGACATAGCTTGTGAATATGTAATAGAATCATCTACAACTTCATTAATGGTCACTCTTTCATATGATTCTCCCAAATACACATAATAATCTGACATGTCTGGAGCTTTTGATGTCCTTTCACTTCTTTTTAAAGGCTCAAAATATTGCTTATCTTGATTGGTATTCGAAGAAATTATAGGAGTTGAGGACCCCTCAATGACAGAGTCTTGATGACCTCCATTGGTGTCTACTAACTCCTTCAAAATATTTTTATCAACATCATCAAAACTCCTACTATCAAAGTGATATTCTGAGAATGTTACATTTATGCTTTCTAGTATCACTCTATCCTTAGGATCATATAATCTGTATCCTTTGGAGTGATGAGAATACCCAACCATGACACACCTTTTGGTTTTTTATAGTAATTTATTTCTATTTGGGTCAGAAATCAAAACATGAGAAATACAGCCCCATACCCGAATATGAGCAACACTTGCTTGCTTACCATAAAATAATTCATATGGGGTAGAATTTATTGCTTTGGTGGGAACTATATTTAAAATATACATTGTTGCATATAATGCCTCTCCCCAAAAAGAAGTTGGCAAATTAGTTCTTGCCATCATTGATCGAACCATATCTAATAGAGTCCGATTTCATATTTCTGTAATTCCATTAGTCTCTGGAGTATGAGGTGGAGTACGAAAATGTTTAATACCATTTTCAAGACAATACAACTCAAAATCATCATACATATATTCTCCACCTTGATCTGAATTTAGTGACTTGATCTCTTGTCCATTCGACTTTTCAGTCTCAAGACGAAATGATTTGAAAAACTCCAAAGCCTCAGACTTATGTTTCAACAGATGTAGAAAACCAAATCTAGAAAAGTCATCGGTGAAAGTAATAAAATAATGAAAGCCACCTCTTGCACTAATGCTCATAGGTCCACATACATCAGTATGAACCTTTTCTAACACATGAGTACATCTTTCACCTTTTGTATAGGATTTCTTGGTCATTTTACCAAAAATAGAACTTTCAGAAGTGAAAAACTTTTCTAGAGTTACTCCAGTCAAAATACCATAATTAATCAATTTTTTAATACTATTTATATTGATATGTCTCAATCTCAATTGCCAAAGATAAGTAGCATTATCTTTTATATCAAGTTCAAAATTACATATAACATTACCACATAATTGCACTTGATACATATTGTTATTTCTAAAATCATGCAACACAACTTTGTCATTTTTCTTCATTAAAAACCTTCCATTACCAAAATAAAATTCATATCCAAACTTTTCCAACATTGAAACAGATAACAAGTTTCTTCTAAGACTAGGTGCATACAAACATTTAACTAAATCAAAATTTGTTTCATCATTCAGCTTCAATTAAAAAACTCCAATTCCTTCAATCTGCGCCTTATCATCATTTCCCATGTAAATGAAATTGATACTATCACTTATTCTCTTAAGTTCCTTGAATCCCTTGCAAGGTAATAGAAACATGCACAGTAGCTCCAGAATCAGTCCACCAAGATCCAGACTTAATAATTATAGTATTTATCTCATCAAGAATCAAGGTGGAAAACATACCTTGGCCTTGCTTTCCACTAGACTGTAAGAAAGAATAGCATTGAGCCTTCCAAGCTTCTTACAAAAATAAAAAACTATCTGTCTGGATTTAAATTCAACATCTTGTCTTACTTTGGTGCCCTTCTTCTTTTGCCAATCTTGTTTTTTATTTATAAACTTTTTCTTCTTTTGATATTTCATTTCATGTTTTGGCTTATCTGTATTCCCATCAATAGCATTGACCATAAAATTCTTTTTTCTTAATTTAGCATCTTCATGACCAGTGACTTTAGATAAGAGATCATCAACAGTCCAATCCAAATCAGACACAAAATAAATTTTCCTTACAGTTTCATAAGAATCAAGCAAAGAAGATAAAATAGTAGATATCTTAGTTTTCTCATCAACAGACCTTCCTTGCAGGCCTAACTCATCAGCAATGGCAATCATGTTGTTTACATGCTCTCTGGCATCCCCTCCTTCTGACAATTTAGTTCTGATAAATTTTTTCCATAAGCCTTCAATATGCTGACTCGATTTCTTACCAAATTTCAATTCAAGACTATCAAGAATGACTTTAGCAGATACACTATTCATATAGTCAACTATAAGAGAATCTACCATGTATCCCAACATTAAATATTTCACTTTATTATCTGCCTCTGTCCATTTTTGATAGGCAACCTTAGTAGATTTGATAGAATGCACATCAGGCACAGGAGGACATTCATCTTGAATACAAAGAGAAAAGTTATGAAAACCAATGAATAAGTCAATTTTACGCTTCCATTCAGCATAATTGGGTCCAGTCAAGATGCAGTTTTTCATAATATCAGACATGTTCAAAGAGCTAGATGATCCTGCCATCTATCATAAGCATGCAATATGCATAATAAGCTTGGAGATTAAAGCCCATTCCATTTGCACAAACACAATGCAACATTGATCATTTAATGGAAAAACAACAAAACAACAAAGAAACCTATGATTTCTCAAATCCCTCCCGTATCCGATGGGTATAGGGAAGAATCCAATCGATCAAAGCTCATTAAGAATTAATTAAAATTTAATATAAGGATATGTTAAATTCATCCAGTATCCGATGGGCGTAGAAAAGAATTTAACCTATCACCGTGTCTATCCGATGGACAGTGACACGAGGGGTTTATATGTCCATCCACAGTCTTATCTCATCCATGTGATTAACTGATGGGTATCATCATGTCTAAGCATCAGAACAATGAATGAAACAACCCCAAACTCAATTTACACAAAATATTCAAACTAACTCCCACTGAAATTGGGATTAGATAAAAACAAATATATATTAGAGTACATATGAATTCAGCTTAAAATTGAAGGCCCAATTAGTAGGCACAAAATAGCTTGAAAACATACATGGCTTTACCACATGTACCATAATTACGCACTTGGCTTGATGGCTTGATGATTGGCTTAATGGCTAAGTGGCTTGATGGCTAAATAATGATGACTTTATGTCTTCTTAGAATTTCTATCTTCCAACGTCCCAAAATGTGAGTGTTAATTCTTCATCCCTCCATTATGACAAGGTAAATCAAAAGATAAGTTTTTTTAAATTCCATGATGATTTATCTAATTTTAAGATGAAGTGTCAACTCACCCTTTTATCTTCCTCATAAAGTTTCTAATAAAATTTCTTTGTATTTTAAAAAACTTTTCAAGTCCCAATAAGACTCTTCATTTCTAATTGATGGGATATTATTAATAAGCATAAATGTGATAAATTCATCATAGCTATTAAACAAAAATTATTACACTATTCATCTTCCATTTCTTGTTTTTGGAGAAAGCTTTAGAGAAAAACAAACCATCTTTAACACAATCAACTAAAATTAATATGAAGACGTCACAATTTGTCAGAAGAAGAAAAACAAAAGGAAAACAATCACTACTCTTTGATATGATAAAATACAGATATGAGAAACAGAGACAATTCTAAGATATGAATCTTAGACAAGGAGAATTTTAGCAAAACCATCATGCTTGTGGTATTAGAAAAAAAAACATCCTAGATGAATCTCAATGTTACTGTTAACCTCATACCAAAGATGAAAATACCAAAGATGAAAACTTATCACGAATATCATGTCACTTGTCTAATCTAAGAAATTAAGAAGAGTGTCATACCTTTTTTAACGATTTGAAAATATCTTTTGTTGAAGCACTTTACCTTTGATGAAGAACTATTTCTTTTGTTGAAGAACTTTTGATGATTATACAAACAAAGCCACTTGATGTCTAAGGATCTCACAAGCAATCAGGGTGCCCACCCCAGCTGGACAGGTATACCATATCTTGGTATTTTGAGCTTTTTTCTCCCCTTGCCTGTGTGACTTTGAGATGTTTTATATCTCTAGGGTGGAGATGACTAGCCATAAAGTCCAACCCTAAGTGAGATGCTAGCCTCCTAATGCCATATCCAGATTGCCTTTTGGCATACCTTGATAATTACCACAACTGCCCCTAAATAATAAATAGGGACACAAAATACAAAACTACCATTTTTCATAAAGCCAAAAAGATTTTGCAAAGAAAAATAAAAATAAATAATATTTTATATTTATAAATAAAAAATATTTAATGCAAAATCAAACACGATAAAGTTATTCAAATTGGCAGTTTGTAGGTACGCGTACACTCTTATAATTGTCAAGTCACTGGCAATGAACATTAGGCACTAAGGTCACCACTCAACGTACACGTGATCTTTTCATGAAAGACTTCACAAACCATATGTGACCGTCGAGAGACTAGTCCCCATGTCTCCCATAGTCTGAGCAATTTTGACTTGCACCCCTCAAACCTATCATGGTCCAATCATTGTCTATGTAAGCACATAGCGCATCATGATAGGTGCGGTCAAGTCAAGGACTACAAAGTGGTTCATTTGAATAATCATCTAGAAAATCAGTCTATTAATACAATAGACCAAAAACAATGGTACCATATAAAAAATGTATAAGCCACAAAACATGTAAACCACATGTCACATATATATATACCTCACAATAGAGATAGAGATGCCCAAAGAGAATACATAAAAACAACACAATCAATCTGTGTTGGGCCACACAAATCCAACAGAACCATCATACTTTGCTATTAGAAAAACATACTAGATGAATTTCAATGTTACTTTTAATATCAAATCAAAAATGAAAGCTTATCACGAGTGCCATGTCACTTGTTTAATCCAAGAAATTAAGAAGAGTGGCATACCTTTTTTTGTGGTTTGAAGCACTCTACCTTTTGTTGAAGAACGTTCCCTTGTGTTGAAAAACTTTTTTCTTTTGTTGAAGAACTGTGGATGATTATATAACGAAGTCATTTGATGTCCAAGGATCTCACAAGCAATCAGGGTGCTCACCCCAGCTGGACAGATATACCACATCTTGGTATTTTGAGTTTTTTTTTCTCCCCTTGCCTGTGTGACCTTGAGATGTTTTATATCTCTAGGGTGGAGATGACTAGCCATAAAATCCAATCCTAAGTGAGATGCTAGCCTCCTAATGCCATATCCAGATTGTCTTTTGGCATACCTTGACAATTATCACGAGTGCCCCTAAATAATAAATAGGGACAAAAAATACAAAACTGCCTTTTTTCATAAAACCAAAAAAATATCATCGATTTTGCAAAGGAAAATAAAAATAAATAATATTTTATATTTATAAATAAAAACATTTGATGTAAAACCAAACACGATAAATTTATTCAAATTGACAGTTTGTAGGTACGCATACACTTTTATAATTGTCAAGTCACTGGTAATGAACATTAGGTACTAAGGTTACCACTCAACATACACGAGGTTTTTTCATGAAGGACTTCACAGATCATATGTGCACTGACCGTCGAGAGGCTAGTCCCAATTCCTCCCATAGTTTGAACAATTTTGACTTGTACTCCTCAAATCTATCATGGTCCATTCAATGCCTATGTAAGCACATAGCGCATCATGATAGGTGCGATCAAGCCGAGGACTACAAGGTGGCTCATTTGAATAATCATCCACAAAACTAGTCTATTAATACAATAGACTATAAATAATGTTGTCATATAAAAAATTTATAAGCCACAAAACATGTAAGCCACATGCCACATATATATACCTCAAAATAGAGATAGAAATGCTCAAAGAAAATACATAAAAACAACACAATAAACCTATGTTGGGCCACACAAATCCAACAAACGCCACATTCTCCTTCCATGTTTTCCTATGCATAGCTGTCACCAATTCTGAAGCTAACCCAATGTTATCATGAATTACACGACCTTTTATAAAAGTCCCTTGCTCTTCAGAAATCAGCTTACCCATGATCTGTCCTAGCCTAGAGGCTAGAATTTTTGGGGCAATTTTGTATAGGAAATTTTCCACACATATCGGCTGAAAATCAGATAAAAATACAGCCCCTCCTTTTTAGGTATCAGAGCAATGTAGTTACAATTAACTCCCTTCATCATTCTGTTTTTAAAAGAAAGATCTAGTGGCATCACAAACTTCTTTTCCAATAATCTCCCAACAGATACAATAAAACTTACCAGAGTAGCCATCTAGACCTGGGGAGCTATCTTGGTTCATCTCAAATACTACAGATCTAATATCATCATCAGTTGGGATCATGTCAAGAGCAGTATTATCTGCCAATGTAACCAAAGAGGGAATGATATTCAAGCACTCGGGATTAGAGGTACAACCAAGACTCCGATAGAACTCCTCATAATATTTAATAACATAATCCTTGATTTCATCCTGATTCTCAAGCAATACTCGATTTTCAGTCCGTATTTCACGGATCATATTCCTATTTCTCCTTCCTTTTGCAAACTGATGAAAAAATTTGGAGTTATTATCTCCATATTTCAACCAATTAATCCACCCCTTCTCTGCCCACAAAGCCTCCTGTAGGGTACAAGCATCATTAAGCTGTTTTTCTGCCATTACCTCTTGTTCTCACAATTTACTATTGCACCCCACCACCTCAATAGTCTCCTGCACATCCTCAAGGTGTATTTTATCCCGAACAACCTCCCTATCAATATTAGGGAAAGCTTCTCTAGACCATATCCTTAACCTGGCCTTCATAGCCTTAATTTCATAATCATAACATAATAAGAATTACCCAACACAAGATTATTCCATACCTCCCTCACCACTTTCAAAAAGTCATGGTGATCCATCCAAAACCGTTGGATTTTGAATGGCACATTACACGGTTTTGGAATTATAGAACAACTTACCAAAATAGGGGAGTGATCCGATCCCACTCTTGGCAAAACACGCTGGAAACCTAGCTCATACAAATCAAGCCATGCTCTATTCCCAAGACTTCGATCTAATACAGCCATCACCAGACCCACCACCCTATTATTCATCCAAGTAAATTTTAGACCTGAAGGAGGAATCTCCAGAAGACCTGCAGAATCAATAAAAGATTCAAAATCTTCAGCGGACCCTACTGGAAACTGATCTGGTCCCACCTTCTCATTTGCATAACGCTAACAGTTAAAATCACCTAACAGCAGCCAAGGCTTTCCCAGCGTGGCTAAGGCAACCAGATCTGTCCATAATTCACACTTCATTATTCTTCTATCATTAGCATAAATAAAAGAAAACAAATGAATTATTCCACCAATCATAACCTCCACAGTAACATGTTGGTCAGATATCAACACAATAGAAGGCTTCGAAATACTTCTCTTCCAAAACACCCACAAACTTGGGATTTTCCCGGGTCTATCATTACAAATAATATCGACAGCATATCTCTTTCTATCTAATAACAATGCTGGAAATTTTGCTAGGATTACCAAAGGCTCGACTAAAACCAAAACATCTGGGCACTTTTCTGTCAACAACATTTTCAATATTCTTCTTGATTTTGGGTTCGAGATACTTCTGATATTCTAGAAAAGAGTTTTCATTTCTTACCTTTCTTACGCAAAGACTCTAAACGAGATTGACGAGCATCAGAAGTACTCGTAATCTCCCCTTGTTTCTTCCCTCTACCCGATTGCCTACCTGGTGGGCGCTTACCAACTTGTGTGAAATCACCCTCCTCTACAGTAAGCATCTCATCCACAGCCCCAATGTCATCAAACATGATTTCAACCCTACTAGGTGAAGTCGTCCTAACGGTAACTCCATGGATTCCTGGGCTAGTTTGGACAGGCACACTAGCTTCAATCTAATCCTCGGAAACCTGATCAGATTCATTCCCCACCATATTTAAATCAATTGTTATCAAATTAATTTTATCTACCCCAACCTGATCATTAACTCCATCCTCAACAGCGACTGAGCACCCTCTGTAAGTTCCCCTTCCTCAATATCCAGGGGAACATCCTTGTCGTCAATGTCTGCCCAACGACCTAGGTCATCCTTCTCATGTGTAACATGACCAGGTTGATCATCTCTTGAGGTATTCCCATTTCCCCCTCCCTCCTTCGGTGTATTACTAGGATTTCCATCTTTACTTGGATTATCAGTAGTCTCTCGCACACCTCTTGGACAACCATCTGTACCGTGCCCAAAAGTACCACAAGACAAGCACAGAGTGAAAGGAGTTTCATACTCAACAGACTGCTTAAAAAACCTCCGCTGCCCATATGATATACATTCTACCATCACTTCATCTGGTCGAGCTCCATCACTCTCCATATCAACACAAACTCTAGCAAATTTCCCGTAGGTTTTCGCTAGAGTGTTTCAATCTAATCTAACTGGTTTACCCAATGCTTTGCATATTTAAAAAATTATATCTTCGTCTCAAAGCTCTATTCCCAGACCAGGAAGCCGAACCCATAGTGATTGCCTAGGCTGCCGAACTTTGTTCACATCAAAGTTTGGCTCCCATCTTTGGAGCCTCATATGCTGTCCATTAATCCTTGCACCCCTTTTCCAAACTACCATTACAGATTCCATAGAGAAGAAACAAAATACCAGGTACCCCTTTCCCAATGCAGTCATCTCAAATTTGTTTAAGGGTCCCCATTTCTTAGAGAGAATCCGCGAGACATCCCTTAGTAACATAGCTTTGGTGAATACCATTCCGATGAGGGCCAGCTTGTATTTCTCGAGTTGCCTCTCATACACAGACTGAGGTATGACTACTCGGGTAATTCCCCCTTCAACCACAGGTTTAAGCAATGAACCTAAATCTGGCAGACCAGAAAGCACCGCAGCAAAAGATCTTCCACCCATCATATTACCAGGATTTCTATCTTCAACACCCGACCCTCCATGGCCCTGTACAGAAGCATCATCACCCCTCTGTCTAGCAGTCCCACTAGGAACATCATTAGAAGCCACGTTCTTTCCTTTCTCTCTTGGCGACCACTTCCTCCGCTTTCTAGTTCTTCGATTCAGATCCTTCACATTCCTTGTTGCATACGGCAAGTTAAAATATTGGCCAGATTTGTTACCATTCCTAACTCCTTCGGCTTCTAGGGATCGAAATCCTAGGAACTTCCCAAGATCCACTTGTGCTCTTACCAAATCCAAACTCCTTCCATCTGCTATGCCATTACCAACTGAAATACTCCCCGCAGTCCTTTCCAGCACCGGTACCTAACGTCCCTCACCGTTTACATTTCCTCCAACCCCAGAAGCATTCACATGCGATAATGGTGCTATTCCGCTCAGAGGCAGATTTTCATGTGCCATCCCATTCACCTGAGATCCACCATTCTCCTGATTTCGCATTCTAGGTGCAACCCTTAACCCAGCAGATACCATCGATATTGCTGATCCCTGGGGTCCATGTTAATTCCTTTCGTCTCTTTATGGGTTCTAGAATCAACCCATTCAGAGAAAACATCCCATTAGGGGTTACAGTAATCCTAAGATCTCCATACAAGTTATAGAACACAATGATACAAACAAAAGAGAGTAATAAACATACCCGTTTGCTGTAGATTGTTCTCCGTTGAATTTCTCCGTGATTCGAGTCTTCTACAGTCTCCGGCAGATTCCTATGCTTCTCTCTGATTATGGGAACAGGAGAGGAAAAGTTACCGTGACTGCAGGGACTCTAATCAATGGTATATATAAGAATACCAAACCACAAACCTGGTTCAGTCCCACAGTGAACCAGTTTGGTTCATCTCATAATCAGACTAGAATTAGTCCACCTGTAAGTTGGACTCCCACTGAACAACTGTCAAACCGATATTATATTTAATTGTAGCCCACATATATCTTACATTCTCCCACTTGGGCTACATTAATTATAAATCACCAATTGGTCAGTGTGGCCATGGAATCCAATTACAAAACCCATCATATACTTTGATCCAGTCACCTAGCTTACCAATGTCGAACAACAGTGGAAAGTACACCTCAACAATAAGCGTACAACCTTCTGTTAGTCACATACAAAGGTTTGCTTAACAACATGAACCGCCTTGAGATGAATGCATGAAAATATAATTTCATGTGAGTCCTGAATTGCCTTGATATACCTCACAGGCAATAAACCTTAATATTGACCGTAGCAACCCGACATATCCTTTTGGTCAATATCACTCTTTGGCACACCGCCTTGAACTATGGCTAAAACTGCCCCGTTCATATGGCTTAATACCGCCCTTTATCAATGACATGTCATGTAAAATGCAATACAGCAATGATAGCAATGAATAAATGCTGAATAAAAATAACCATGGTTTTCATTAATAATCATGTCTAGACAAAATCAAAACATAAACAAGGTTTATATAAAACACAAGTTAAAAAATCTATCACTAACTAATGACATCGAAAGACTCAACAACACTCATGCTCGACACATGGTCCTGGAAAAACTTTACTGGCAAAACCTTTGTCAGAGGATCTGCAATCATGTAAACCGTCGAAATGAGCTCAACTGTGATGTCTTTAGAAGCGATCTTTTCCTTTACCAGCAAAAACTTTAATTCTATGTGTTTAGAACCACCACATTTATCATTATTCTTTGCAAAGAGCACTGCAGCACTGTTATCACAGTGTATCAAAATAGGTCAAGTTATAGAATCAACAACCTTCAAGCCAGAAATAAAGTTTTTCATCCACATGGCTTGACGAGTAGCTTCATATAAAGCTACATACTCTGCATGCTTGGTCGATGTAGCAATAAGTGTCTGCTTAGCACTCCTCCAAGAGATGGCACCTCCTGCAAATAGAAAAACATATCCTGAGGTAGACTTTAGATCATCTGTGCAACCAGCAAAATCTGCATCGGAATATCCAACTACCTCAAGTGTAGTACCACTACGATATATGAGCATATAATCCCTGGTCCTCTTTAAATATCTCATAACCTTCTTTGTTGCTGTCTAATGAGTAGGACCAGCATTAGACTGAAAACGACCAAGGACACTCATTGCAAATGCCAAATCAGGTCGAGTACAAACTTGTGCGTACATCAAACTCCCTACTGCAGAAGCATATGGCTTATTATTCATAAAGTATTTTTCAAAATTATTCTTTGGACACTGTTCCTTATTTAATTTATCTCCTTTGCTCATGGGTAAATCCCCATCTGAACAGGTAGACATATTGAACCGCTTGATAACACGATCAATATATGCTTTTTGAGATAGTCCCAGTAGTCCCCTTTTTCTGTCTCTACATATTTCTATGCTAAGTACGAAGGTATTTTCTCCCATATCTTTCATTTCAAAATTTTCAGACAGAAAACCTTTAGTCTCAACAAGTAAGCCCATATCACTGCTAGCCAACAGAATATCATCAACATATAAGACAAGGAAAATATACTTACTCCCACTGATCTTCATGTAGATGCATTGATCAGACAAATTTTCAATGAATCCAAAAGAAGATATAATCTGATGGAATTTAATATTCCATTACCTTGAAGCTTGCTTTAGTCCATAAATAGACTTCTTAAGTTTACAAACCATATTTTCCTTATCTTTATCCTTAAAACCTTCTGGTTGGACCATATATACTTCCTCTGCCAAATCTCCATTTAAAAATGCTGTCTTTACATCCATTTGGTGCAGCTCTAGATTAAAATGAGCTACCAATGCCATAATAATTCTGAATGAGTCCTTCTTAGAAACTGGAGAGAATGTTTCCATGTAATCAATTCCTTCCATTTGTGTGAACCCTTTAGCTACTAATCTTGCTTTGTAGCGCTCAACTCTACCTTTGGAATCACACTTAGTCTTGTATACCCATTTTGAGCCTATGGGTACACAACCTTTAGGTAAATCCACAAGTTCTCATACCTTATTATGGTCCATTGATATCAACTCATCCTTCATTGCATCTAGCCATTTAGATGCATCACTACCATTTCTGACATCCTGAAAACTTGTAGGATCTTCTTGCTGCCCAATATCATAATCATTCTCAGTTAAATAAGTTACATAATCAGAAGAGATAGCTGACTTACGAGGCGTTGTGGATCTCCTTAATTCACCCTTTGGCTCTTCAATATCAACAGGAACATCAGCCTGAATAAGGTCCTGAGGAACAACAGTTTCAGGCATCTCCATCGCAGGTTCTTCTGGAATGATAGGTTGCACCTGTAACTGAGGAATTTCAGTGGCAGCCTCTACTTCAACCTCATCAAAATCTAGATTTCTTGGTTGAAGCATTTCCTCAGCATCTTCAATAAACCTGGCATGAATGGTTTCCACTATCCTATTTATAGAATTAGGACAATAGAATCTGAACCCCTTAGATCTGTCTGGATAACCCACAAAATAACAACTCACTGTTCTAGAATCAAACACCTTTTCCTGGGGATTATACAGTCTTGTCTCTGCTCTGCAGCCCCAAACATGGAAATGATGCACACTAGGTTTCTTACCAGTCCAAAACTCAAATGGTGTCTTTGGAACTGATTTACTTGGTACTCTGTTAAGAATATAGGTTGCAGTCTTTAATGCCTCACCCCATAGGGATATAGGAAGATTAGTATTACTCATCATGCTCCTCATCATATCTTTGAGAGTTCTATTTCTCCTTTTTGCTACTCCATTTTGCTGTGGAGTACTAGGCATAGAGTATTGACGTGTTATACCTTGATCCTGTAAAAACTTGGCAAAAGGACCAAGATGTTGATCAGTATCACCTGGTCTCCCATAATACTCACCTCCTCTATCAGATCTAACAATCTTAATCTTCTTTGATAGATAATTCTCTACCTCAGCTTTGAATATCTTGAAAACATCCAAAGAACTTGATTTATCAGATAAGAGATATATATAACCATAGCGAGAGAAGTCATCAGTAAATGTAATAAAATATTTATGCCCTCCAAGTGTGGGAGTAGGAAAAGGGCCACAAATATCAGTATGAATCAAATCTAACAACCCCTCGCTACGGGCAGCCTTCATCTTCCTTGACCTTGTCATCTTTCCTTTTATACAATCAACGCATACATTCATATTATCATAATTCAAGGATTTCAAAACACCATCCTTCTCAAGTCTCTTCATTCTGTCTATAGATATATGTCCCAAACGTCTATGCCAAAGGGTAGCATAATTTTCATCCAGTTTAGAACATTTAAAACAGACATTCATAACCATGAGGGGAACAATATTTAATTTATAAAACCCATCATTAACAACACCATTTCCAACAGCACAAGAATTATAAGACAATTGAAAACTTTCTTGATTAAAAATTAAACCATAGCCTTTCTTGGCAAGTCTGAAAACAGAAATCAAATTCCTCTTCATGGAGGGAACATAAACAACATCTTCTAAATCAATAAAAATATCCGAATCTATATGAATCCTAACTATCCCTATGGCCTCCACGTCGACTTCTACTCCATTCCCTACGAACACCTTCACCTCATCCTTGCTTGGCGTCCTCCTGGATAGAAACCCCTGCAAGGAATGAGTGACATGAATGGAGGAAGTCGAGTCAATCCACCAAGAATCCATAGGAGCATCAATATGAAAAGATTCAAAGCCAACAAGAGAGAGGTAAATACCAGATTCCTTCTTCTTCTTCTCCAGGTAGGACAATCTATTTCTGCAGTCCTTCTTCATGTGTCCTTTCTTGTGGCACCAAAAACATTCTGTCTTTGAAAGATCTCTGTGGTCTTGATGTTCTACATCCCCTCTAGGCTTGTCATATGGTTTCTTCCCCTTTTGAGAGTAAACCTTTCCTTTTCTCATGGGTCCATAACCAGGCTGTTTTCCCTTACCTTTGTAAGGGTATTTCTTATAGGTTGTGGCACTGACACTTTCACCTTTATCCTTTTTCAGTCTAGTCTCCTCTTCAACACATATACCTATAAATTCATTGAATGACCATGGAGTAACTGAAGTATTGCTAGCAACTTTAATCTGAGTGTACTTTTGAGGTAAAGCATTTATACACAAATGAATCGAAACTCATCATCTACGGGTGTCCCATATCCTTAAGTTTTTCAGCTGCACCCTGCATGTCAACAATCTGATCTCTTAGACTAGCTTCACCATCAATTTTTCCAGTAGTTAACTTTGCCATTAAAGCTCCCCTTTCACCTTTGTCAGAAACTTCGTATTTATCCTTGATAGTTTTTAAAAATTTCTTTGCATTCTCTTTTTCTGTAATACTGTTCCTAACAGTTTCAGGTACAGTTCGCTTAATAATAAGCATGCACTTCTTGTTGGCATTGGTCCACCTTTCCATTTTTAGTTTTTCCTCTGGAGTACTTTCAGTAGTAAGTTCAGCAGGCTTATCATCTGTAATAGCTATGTCAAAATCATTTAACCCTAGAGTAATCTCTAATTCCTCCCTCCATTTTTTATAATTCGATCCTGACAGAATAGGAATAGCAGACATATCGATTCTAGTGGAAGACATCCTGTTATGTAATCAAAACACGAGTTCAATTCATTAAATCAGTACCAAAGATATGAAAATACTCATGTTAACATACAAGATATGCTAGCAAATATGTATATATTTACAAATGCAAGCATCAATATACCTCCCTAGAGTCAACCGAAACTACAAACTTATCCTTTGGGACAAGAATGCACTGGTCCTCTAGTATCTGTGCAAACTGCGAAAGAATAAAACCCGGGAATCCCATCACTTTTGGGTGTCTGAAAAAACCCTAAGTTAAAACCCTTTCAATCTGGTGCATGATTATCCTTTAACTTTGGCAACGCCACCTTTGGGTGGACATTGTCGTCTTTGACTGCCAGAGGTGTAAGATATCTGGAGCTTTGAGAATGTCCTAATGCAATCAGGAATGTCACTTTGGTGGAACCAACCCAATTCCAATATGACATTAACAAAACCCTACTTGCAGTCATTTAGTGGGAATAAATAATCATGAATGACATAATTAACATGTTACCATTCATAAATCATGCACATATGCTCATCAGTTTATTTGGGACAAGACAGACTGAACAATATGCAATAAAATTGCGAAACATGTTCCAAATGATTGATTTTTAAGAAAATATATGTCCCAAAGTCAACAAACATACTCATATAGCATATCAAACTGAAGAGCAAGACGAGACAAAACTGCCAGAAAAAACCGCATTGAAATCCGACGCTCCACGCGCCCTCACGCACCATTTAAAGGCGGCGGGTGGTTTCACTCGCTGGGAGCCGGTTCGGTCCGACTGAACCGCTAAACCGCGGTTCGAATCCCGGACCGCGGCTCAGTCCGCGGACCACTGACGCGTGACGTCAGCGCGCGGCCCGAATGGCCTGAGCCAGAACCGAACAGGCGAACCCGGTCCCGGTCTGGTATTCATCGGACCAAATCGGTTTGGTTCGACCAAAACGATCCCGGTCTAACTTTTCGGGTCGACAGTTCGGGTATATGGGTAAAAAATCGGGTCATGGGTACGGTATTCGGGTCAGGTATCGGATCGGTCCACCGGGTACAAAAACAATATCGTTAGGTCGACCCGACCCATTTCGATGTGTTGCTAATGATCCAACTCGCCCGGTCTCCGGTTCGACTTGGCGAGACAGGTAGGTTTTTCGAGTCTTCCCGAGTCAACCCGGCGACGATTCGCCGCCGTGATTTTTTTTTTTTTTTTTTTTTCGGAATAACTGCCAGCGCGTGAGATTCACGCGCTTTTTCCGGCGGGGCGTGGCGGCGCGTCCGGTGGAGTCCGGCGACGATTTTTATATCGTCGGACTCGTCTTACCGAGATCTTCAATCCGACATACAATACAGCCGATTTCATCGGTTAGAAAAATTTTTACCATTACGATTTCATATTCGGGAAAATTTCTAAAATAAGAATTTTTTTTTTTTTATCAAACAATCCGTCCGAATCAATTACTATTCTCAGTTCATTGATTCTATACTTGTATGGAATTGCTCTGATACCAATTGTTAATTCCTTTCGTCTCTTTATGGGTTCTAGAATCAACCCATTCAGAGAAAACATCCCATTAGGGTTTACAGTAACCCTAAGATCTCCATACAAGTTATAGAACACAATGATACAAATAAAAGAGAGTAATAAACATACCCGTTTGCTGTAGATTGTTCTCCGTTTAATTTCTCCGTGATTCGAGTCTTCTACAGTCTCCGGTAGATTCCTATGCTTCTCTCTGATTATAGGAACAGGAGAGGAAAAGTTACCGTGACTGCAGGGACTCTAATCAATGGTATATATAAGAATACCAAACCCCAAACCTGGTTCAGTCCCACAGTGAACCAGTTTGGTTCATCTCATAATCAGACTAGAATTAGTCTACCTGTAAGTTGGACTCCCACTGAACAACTGTCAAACCGATATTATATTTAATTGTAGCCCACATATATCTTACAGTCCACCCACAACACCATGAACAGCCCTAGTCGGCATAACAGGAACCGTAATCGCGCCTGATGAAACCCTTGGATCAATCATGGAACCAATGTTTTGTCCTTCAGTAACATTGCGAGCAATCTGATTCAGATCTGCCGAGGAATTTTGATTTGCAAAACTTACATGACGGCTTCTATCAACAGATCTAGACGTCT
Source organism: Protea cynaroides (assembly GCA_028583415.1). NCBI lineage: Eukaryota > Viridiplantae > Streptophyta > Magnoliopsida > Proteales > Proteaceae > Protea > Protea cynaroides. The sequence continues at coordinate 64,181,427 of CM053265.1, forward strand.
CCATACCAGAGTCTCCCGCAGCAAACACAATACGTGATTCCTTCTCCACTGGTATCAATGCCCCGCCAGAATTACTTCCCACCGGACCAGTATGATTTTGGACATTCGATGGCAAAACCACCTCACGATCTCACAACACAACAGCATTCGGTTCAAACGATCCTCCCGATCCTCTGCCATATCCCTTATTACTCCCAATAATACCTGCACCAGTAGCCGACAGCCTCCAGCCGCCGGCAGACATGATATATACCCACACCAGACACTAATCGCACAGGTTCGCCGGAGTCTCAGAGAGATCAAGTTCACACATGATCCAGAGAAAAGTTCGCTGCTGCTTGTTGCTTTGTTGCTTTGTTGAAGCCACTCGTTACCGAACAAAGGAGCGAAAGTGTCCCCGATATGTAATTGCTTTTTTGGTGGTAACTTGTAGGACTCGGTTACATCCAGACATTATCACTGGGATTGTATTCCATTAGATCTTACATCCTAGTTAAGGGTATCAAACAATACGGTGTCAATATAATGGTATAGTTTCGATTTCGGTTTGATACAGTACAAACCGGGGTAATATCGTTACCTTATCATTTATTAAATGATATTAATATATTTATCATTATTGTACCGTTTATTACTTGGTTTGATGGTTTCGGTATAAACGATACAATACGAGGTAAATGGTTTTGATTCCGTTTTGACATTTTTAATCCTAGTCCCCTTAAATGCCAAAACTACTTATTTATTGGACTCATAGTTGGGATACCGAATTATACATCAGTTACAATCAGATATATCCATCGTAGGCCCGTGGCTTTGTTGATATCTTATGCAATTGAAAATATTTTTCTGACACTTTCGTAACCTAACACGTGACAGCCAGCTTTTCTCCTCAATGGAAACCAGGATCGGATCGACCTAATCCAGATCTGGATCAGCCATGAGCAAAATTACCTGTAGCAACAGGGGGGCTACATTACCTGCAGCGCGAGAGGCTGTCTACCAAAGTTTCCACCAGTGTGATCAAGTTTTAGAGGACATTATACATCTACAACCACATTTTGAGTGTTGTTCTTTTCTTTTTGTTTCTAAGGAGCAAAATAACATTGCTGACTCTCTAGCTAAGAGGGTCATGTTGTTATTATGTACAACGATTTGACCTCAGTATGATCCTTGGTTACAAACTGCTTGTAATTTCTCGATCTTTTGTAACACACAAATGAATGAAAAAATTCTTTATTTATCAAAAAAAATAATAATAATAATGTGTTGGCACTGTTAGCAAGGGCCGATTCCATCGAGGTAAGGTATATTCAGGTAAAAGAGGGCCGATCCCTTCTCCGATTTTCCATGCATTGGAACATTGATGGAAACCAAACCCAAAATTACCGACTCCATCATGATACAGTGAGGAAAATTATCTGAAAAGCTCAAGGTACTTCTATAATAAAAATGAAAGAGTACAAACCACCGGAAATGGAAAACATCATACAAGAAAATTAAACCTTTATTAGCAAATCTTACCAAATTTTTTTCTAAGGATTTCCCATTCAAACTTACCAACGAACCAAATTTAAGACATTAAAAAGCAAAATTTATGGTCTTCTTCCCATCATGGCGGTTCCTGAAAAAGTTCTTACTACAATCAGCGCAAAGAACTTGTTTATATAAAGGTTTCTCTCCATTCTCTAGGACTTGCAGTAAAAGACCGATCGTGTCTTCAGGCCTTGGGTTGAAAAAGACGGGAATAGAGACTCTGTTCCTACTTCAATGAGCAATAACATGGTGCTAGACGCCCTTGTAATGATCATTACTCAAAATTTGCAGATGGGATTCCATGGAGAGGATATGTACATGCAGGTGATCCGTACTCCTCCTTGAACCCATTAACACTAACTCTTTTTTTTCTTCAATGTATTCCACATTAACCCTCTTCATTAGAGCCTTCAAAATTTGCTTCGCAAGGTGTTCAACTTTTTCCATATAATCTAGCGCTTCATCCCTAATCTCACCAAACAAATTGAACTATGAGTTTTCAAACAATAAGAATCAAATAGGGTTCATGCCCCCATGGGAAGTTGATCCGATTATCTCTGTTCTGACTGATATATATAGAGGTTGGACTGGGCTAACGTCCCAGATTTCAGGTGGTTCCGATATGTCAGGATATGTTTATAGAAATGTATCGCATTCCACTAGCTGTGATAGCAGTGTAATTGAAGAAGGAAGGATTCCCACGATCTAATCCCTTACAATAGAGGGTCGGACGTAACCATGAGACCTTACGGTCCGCTTGATGGAGATCTTACGGAAGATCTACCTTAACAGATCCCGCCATCCCAATTTGGATGAGGATCATTCTTGAAGGATATTCCTATGGCTGCTATATGGCTACATCAAGGGGTCTCGTGGGGATAACCTTTAAGTTAATCTTCTCTAAGAGTTGCTTGTTTACATGAGACTGCACGTGTATTACCCTCATTAGACGAGGGGTCCGGACACGTGTTGTCACACCCCAATTCTGATCCAACCAGAATGGTGTGAGTGAACCGTCATTGAACCAACGGTTCACATCAGGATCTCGAATAGACCGTGTCCACCCATACAAACCATTACAGATAACCACAATCAGAATATAAATAGTACAGCGGAAGTCTTTAAATAAATGAACTGAGAATCTATTGATAACTTTAAATAAAATATCCAATTATTCAAATTCAAACATATAATATAATATCCTTACATCCATTTAGTCCAACTGAAAATAACTGAAATAAATAATAAAACCAATCAAAGGTACACGCAGAAAGGGCACTCGCATGAAGCGTCATGCTCGTCCTCTCCTGCCTGTACGTCCAACGCCGCAACACCACCATACACCGGAGCATTCATATAGTCGTCAACAGTGTAACCTGCATCAACATCTAAAAACAATGTACGTACAAAGGGTGAGCTCACAACTTAGCTCAGTAAGACAATCAGACAATTTCACAATATTATGCATGAGAAATATCAATTTTATGCTGTGGTCTGGTTTTAAGTTTGCAATGTGCTATAGAAAGGTTTGGTGGCCCCCGCACCTCTATACACGAGTGTGTGGCACCTCATGGATCACACCCCCATTGGCCCACATGCACCCATCATGGAATAGAGATAGAGCTAAGATACCCCCGTACCTCCCCTGATGCTCTACCCATACCAGTACCTAAGCTCCTACTGGTCAGGGCTCGCAAACTGGACTCGCAACTAACCAATCATATATGTCATCAATGTACGCTCTATCCCAGCACAGCCGTCTACGACATAGAGATAGAGCTAAGACATTCCCACACCTCCCCTGATGCCCTATCCGCAACTAACCCACTAAGATAGAAACAATACGCAGGTAGACCATATCCCAACATAACTCCCTACGGCATAGAGATAGAGCTAAAGCATCGTGGACAAGTCAGCGTCGACCTCGGAGACCACAATGCCACATAACCATGGCCAGGCCAGCATCAACATCGGAGACCACCGTACCACGACCTTCCCCTGATGCCCCACCCGTACCAAGCATGTTAAGATAGAATACTACAAAAGATGCTAGTGTGAGGAGCGATCCCAGGCCCATGCCCCACTCCACACACTAACGAAAATAATCACATGCTTAACAATCACATCCTATCAATGCATGAACAATAATAATAACTGAAAGTAAAGGATGGCATGTGAATATGCACAAACATCACATCATAGATATTCAGGTGATTAACAACAACTTACTGTCCATTAATTATTAGGTTTAGGTCAGATTCCCTTACCTGACGCTCGTTTGTTAGCTTGCTCCACGTCGCAAGATCCAAACGGAAGGTCATAAAGTCCTACAATATTATTAGGGTTTCATTAGAATATATTGCTTAGGGTTTCATGTTGGTCGAAAACCAACATGGTTACAAAATACCCTCACAGAGCTGACCGGTGGCATGTACCGGTCGCAGCTCTGTGGGGAAGACTGGCGACCGGTATGGTCAGTCGGTCCCCACAGACCAGCCTCCCGAGGGATACCGGTGGCAACATACCGGTTGCACTATGTGCAACCGGTATAGTCAACCGGTATGTCTCCGGAAGACCATACATGGGTTTTTCGACTGCCGTCGATCATCCTCCATGGATTTCCAAGGTTTTTCCTATCCATTCTAAGTCTAATCTTTGAGTTAGAGTTATCCCCAACTCATTTAAGTCTTATTTCGATGAATATCATCTCGGAACTCGAATCTAGGGTTTGACGGCAACTTAGGGTTTATTGGCCAATTTAGGGTTTTAGATCAACACCTACTTTGCATGGTATTGATCCACCCACACAACTAACATAGTATAAGAAGATTGATTCAAACACTTACCGTTGACTGGCATAGAGAGAGCTTCGTCGAACGACAATGGCGGCACCCCCTTCTTCTTCCTAGCTCCTTCTCATTTCCAACCTCTTTCTCTTCTCTAGGGTTTGTGAGAGATAATGGAAAGGATTCGAGGAGGTTTAAGGGTGTATTTATAGGCTAGAATTAGGGTTTAGTAACCCTATTAGGATTAGAAAAGTCTTAGGATTCGAAATCAGGAAAGTGGGACCCTCATAAGTCAATTTCTGGATTTCCACACTTAGCTGCGCAGACCTGACCGGTCGACCGGTACCAAGACCGGTACCATCGACCGATCAACATAAAATCATGTTGATTCGATCGTCTTTGGTCCGATTTCATACCTATTTGTCATCCGCTCGTCCCGTCTGGCCCGGTGATGATCGGAAGACCTGTCACGACATCAAAACCAAGGTTTAGACCGGGTTTACGGAGTACGGGTCTTACAACTCCCCCACCCTTAAAAGAAATTTCAGCCTCAAAATTTGAACATACCTTTATCATCGAAAAGGTTAAGGTACTCCTTCCTCATTGCGCTCTCCTCTTCCCAAGTAATTTCCTCCACATTTTGGCTTCTCCAAAGTACCTTCACATAATGGATATCCTTGGTTCGAAGTTGTTGGACTTTTCGACTTGAGAGCATCACAGGCACCACTTCGAATGTTAAGTCTTCAGTCAAGTCTAGGGGATCAGCGGTCAAGATGTGCGATGGATCTCTGACATACTTCTTCAGTAATGATACGTGGAACACATTATGAACACGGGACATAGATGGTGGTAGAGCCAATTGATATGCTACATTACCACGTCGGGTCAATATCTCATATGGTCCCATATACCTGGGGCAAAGCTTTCCCTTCTTACCAAACCGTTTCAGGCCTCGCACCGGTGATACCTTCAAGAATACCTTATCACCCACTGTAAACTCCAGATCTCGACGTCGATTATCCGCATAGTGCTTTTG